>CM014091.1:31828227-32059768 GCA_004119915.2 Collichthys lucidus
AGAAGTCCACAGTACTTTGAGGAGAACGTGGCTTATCTTCCCAACACTGTGGTTTCCACCTTATCTTCCCGTCCAACTGGTGGTTGATGATTTCTGACAGGAAAAGCAGCTGTGGCCTGTCCACAGTGTGACCGCCGTGTGGGAAGATGGAAGTAAGTGGTCAGACGTTGCGTGTAATGGAGCTTGGTAATCTTTAAATACGTTTTCAGAGTTGACATCACTCTCTTTACTTCACGAGGCCACTTCCCATGACTAAGACCCGCTGTCATTTGGCAGCGGCAACCGCAGCCCTTTCCATCCCCACCTCCACCTCCACCTCCACCAGTCTTCACACCACACAGGTTAAGTCATCATGAGCCAGCGTGCCAAGGCTGTCACAGCGCTCTGCTTAATTTGCAGGAGGCTGGGGTTGTTAAGTGTTTACAGGCCTTCGGTGGCTTTACAGCGATGGGAGTCAGCAGCAGTGTTGAGCTCACAGCAGCTGCAGTCAGCTGCCTCGTTCAGGACGGATTGGGAAAGCCTCATCTGCTGCGCCGTGCGAGGTGAGTCACTGAGCCGGACATGTATTATCCACGGCAATAGGATGTGAAGAATGGCTCTGCGGTCGCAACCTCCGCCCCCCTTTATCCTCATGTATGTGCCATGGGGGTGTAGGTAAGCCGGGTTACAGGAAATCCATGCACCATTTGCTATTAGTCACCACAGGTCATCAGAGACGACCCGTGTGTGTTTGGAGGCTGCTGAACTTGCAAGAAATGGATTTTCAGGAAATTCCATCTGTCATGAATTCTCCCAGGTGTTGATTGTGTGTGTGTGTGTGTGTGTGTGTGTGTTTTCTTCAGGGAGGCTGGTTAAAGGATGACAGTGCTGTTGGTGAGGTGTGCTAATGACACAGCGGTTGCTGGTGTAAGCCCCGGCCGTGCCACATGAATGAGTCTCTGGAGAGCAGAGAAGCTTCAGGCAAATGAATAAAAGTTTTGAAAAAAGTTACCGGTAAGCACGAAACGATGAGAGAGCTGACAAGCCTGCGAGGGGGAGACGCTGACACCGGTTGCTAGGGCGACTGTGACAGGTGTGAGAGACAGGTGACTGTCACCTTTCTACCCTCTTCCTGTCTGGCAGCAAACGTCCTGAGCTGCTGCTCGACACAATCTTGTTGTGGAAACAAGTTTTGGACAAAGCGCCCACGCGGTTTACAACGAGCGCGGGCGTGTTTAACCGCGTGGTGCGTTTGATGTACAGCTCGATTGCTGACATACACACAGAGTGGGCGAAGGTTTGGACGTGGAAGCTGAACAATCGTGAACTCGGTGGCTCGAACACACGCTGGTGTTTGTATTTCAGCAAACATACGTTCTTAATGATACAAAGAAAACGTCATAAAAGTGAATTTATTGTGTTTTTTTAATGATATTATGAAGTAGAAACCTTCACACACACTTCATCGTCATGTTGGGGCCTTTAACCCGCCACATCTGGCTTCATTTATGGCCTCTCTGCTTGTGTTAACCGTGATGTTATGACAGCAGAGCGACTGAGGAGGTTACACACTAAGAGGACATGGACCCCCCTGTCCACTGGGGGCTCTGCGGGTCATTGGCCTCCATTCAAGGAAAAGCCTTTTCCCAGCAGTGTGTTTTTTTTTTTTCAGCACAGCTGTTTTGTTGTTGTCCGTTCTCATGTTGATGTTTTTGCTCCCACAGGAAGTTTTTTTGAAGACTGAGCGTTCTCAGAGGGAAGAACCTCAAAGGGGGTTTCAACCCCTGACCAACAAACCACCACCAACATCTTCAGGACCCGTCCCTGCTGAGGTCACATCACGAGAGAGAGGAGCTAAAGATCGTTGGATTGGTTGATCACTCGACGTGTCTGTAAGTTCAGGCCTGATTCCTTTGAATGCCACCAAGGTTCAGATGTTTGTTTTGTTTTTTGAGCTCTTTGTTTTTTGCCAAAGCCACAATCAGGGATCAATACAGCATCTCAAAATACTGAACGAACGTGTCCATCACAAAGAAACAATGCAAACAACAACAAACAGACAGACAAGAACATCTCTGCGTACTGTATTATTAAAGATTATTAAATAACTCATCAAGATCGCTCAGTTATTATATGTGGGTGTGGTGTGATCGGATTTCATAACAACCTTGACTTTACTCCAGCGAGTAGAGCTCAGACCAAAACTGTCTCTGATAAAGAGAATAAGGATGGATGCTGATGATGATTGATGAGTGCAGGATCACGTTTGTGATTTCATATTTAATCCAGCTCGATCTCGTGTTTCACCTATCACACTAAACCTCACCGAGCACATGCACACGACTTCAAACCCACCAGGAGCGTTTCAGAAACGTTTCTCCCTCCAGACTTTGCTAAGTTTCGGTAATTTTCCTGTTTCATGTTCTTCTAAACATGCTTCTACATGTTTAAATATGCTACCTGGTTAATTAGTTTCTCTTTTGTCTGTTTCTACGACCGGCAGTTTTCACAGGGTATTTTATTTTGAAAATCCACCGGATTCTCTATGCTGTTTTCGTGTCTGGCTTTCTACCAGCTCAAGGTGCTCCGTGTTAAATTGAAGCTACTGGGATGCTTTTTCTGAACCGGGCCGCAGCAGAGCCGGCGTGGTCTGAAATATCGACTGCCACAAGCAATGCGGCGTGTCCGCGCCCAGCTGCAGTAGCTGTCCGTTTATTGTGGCCACTTGGGGGCAGCAGAAACAACTTGTGAATAAAGTATTAACATATCACCTTTTAAAGGTTGATTTAGTAATTTAATATTGGTCTTAACAACCCCAAGAAGTTTCAGACAGCTCTGAGAAAGTATATGATAGCCGCACAGTTTTGCCCGAAAATCAGCAAAAAAGTAAATGGAGTCTGGGATTTTGTCGAAAAAATCGTCAGCGTCGACTTTGATGCGTCGTCACGGCCACAGCCTCTGATAAAAAGTTGTGATTTTGATAACTTTTCATTGTCGAGGCCTTGAGAACACACACGGCAAGTTTCAAACACATTGGATAAAATCCCTGGCAGGAGTTCGATCAAATGCGACCCCTGGAAATGACCCGAAAAGTCCAAATGTGACAAAAATTGGACGCCGTACGGTTCACTGTAGCCCGGGGCATCAAGAGACTTTTTTGTGCATCTGGGCATGTTACATACTCACACTGAGTTTCGTACACGTGGGCGAAACCGTGGCGAGGAGCACCTCCAAAAACACACACCTAGGTGGCGCTGTGGAGGCATATGCGTACGTCCCCCAAAATACGTAATTTTACACCTGACATTGGGGTGGTAGGCAAATTTCCGTGAGTTTTCGGGGGGATATAAAAAAATAAATAAACATACGAAATTCAGTAGGGCCTCGCACCACGTGCTCGGGCCCTTATTTAATTTAGCTTATTTAGACATGCGGCATCATCGGCATTCATGTGTTTTTAGCCACTTGATCCATCATCAGCTCCTGAAGCTGCTAAATGATCCACTGTGTTTTCAGCAGCTCATCTCTAGCTGTGTCTGTATGCCGTTCAGTGCCGTGCAGGTAGTGTACAGTATGTTTTTGTTTTGTTTTTTTAGAGGCTTTTTCACTGCAAACTGCTGCCTGCTGTGACCAAAAACACTGTTAGAGCGCTGAGAGGGAGCCGAAACAGCCAAACTTTTCTCTGTAAAAGCTGGAGGGGAGGATCCACGTTGTCATTTCATACATTATTATAAAATATCCATTATTATAAGTTACTAATATGTTGTTTTGTGCAGTTTTAGTGGATATTCACTGATGAAGTGAAGTCCTGTCCTATCATTTTCCCAGCCCGTCTTTTGTTCCCACACATCGCCGTGGGTTGTTGAGATGAATGTAGGAAATAATGACACATTTGTGTGCTGTAATTTCAGGTTTACACCTTGTGAGGCTCAGATTGGCCACAGTTACGGAGCGAAAACTGTCTGCCAGTTAATGGCCTCCCTCCTATTACACCCATACCTGACTGCATGAGCCAATGGAGGTCATGATGTTGAAGTGTGTTCAATCACAGCTCGGCCTCACACACCCAGCAGACAAATAAACAAGCAGACACTGAAATCAGTTTGTCCAGTTTTAGCTGCAGCCTCCGTCCCCATCGCAGCGATTCCACAATACGAAAGTTCACGTCGGGCCGCTTTCAAAGCACCGCTATTATGCCGTGATCCCTCTTTGGCCCGGCCGTGCAACATGTGCGACACGAGGCCTTTGTGCCGTATTGTTGCGCGGATGGAAGCCCACTGACAGCAACTGGGAAACAGAGTTCGGTAAGACGATTGAGCGCGTACACGGGAACGAGGTGTTGAACCGCATCACGGCGGCGTGAGAGCCCCCCATCCCCGATATGGACAGCCATTTTCTGCCTGTCATTATTGATGACACAAAGACGTATCAAAGGGGGGTGAAATGGAACAGAGCAGGCAGTCAATGCAGGGCGCACAGGCGTGAAACATGATCAGACCGCCGAGTTGAATAGAGGTTTTATCGTGCCAAAAAATGCGAGAGAGGAGCGAGCGAGGCAGAGACGGAGGCAGAAAGAGAGCGAGTGGCATTGCTTTCATATCTTGTCACCCACTCACTCGACAATGCAGCCACTGTGTCCTTCCCACTATAAGTGAAGCATAGTTTGATGCATGTTTTGGATGCATGAACGTTTGCTCATGGCCCACATGCTTTGCAGGAAGAAAAAGATCTTTGTGTACCAAAACAAAACATAAGAAATCTCTGTGGTAAAACTCGCCCTCTGTCTCCGCTTGTTCAAATTCAAACTCCCAAAGCCGGCGTGGCGTGATTAACAGCCACTTAGGAGTGAATATTTAGCACATTTTATCTTTTACTTCTTGGTTATGAGACATTTAACCCCGTTAAACACACCGCCGCCTCTCTGCAGGCACCTAGTTTTAACACCTGTCGTTTCCCGAATTAAAGAAACATTCCTCCAAATGTGCCACACTGAGAATGCAGCTGTCTCTCTTTGTTTTCTTCTGTCCTTTGCATAAAGAGATCAGATCGGGGAAGATTGGCAGAGAGAGGTGCAGACTTAAATCCAGGGTGTTACAGGTATGTGGTTTGTAACTGAGCCAGCTGAGTCCCCGGGACGCCCCCTCTGTGTATTTCTAATAAACTCCAGTTGACCTCGCTCACCGTTCGCCCTCTGGGGCTGCCGTCTTTGTCGGTGCCCTTATTTCCTCTCCTCCTTTCCCTTCTTCTTCTTCTTCCTCGTGATCCTCCCCGAGTCGTACTCTCGCTCGGTGTTAAATGAGGGCACGGCCACACTTGGATGTGCTGTGACAAATTGGCACAGAGCAGGCAGATGGTGACGGGGTGGAGACTGGGTTGTCATGCCATTTGCCGCAACGACATGAATTGATCTCCGTGCCGCAGAGCAACCGCACATGCTCCACTCGTGTAATCCCGACTTCAGTCACCCCATAGGCACAAGCGTCGTGCACACACACCCGGGCGAGCGAGCGAGCGAGCTCTCGCACACATGCCACCCTACACCAGCCTTCCATCCCTATTAGTATCAATGATGTGTGCAGCGGAGGCGCTTGCTAACTGTCACAGGCTCTCCGCTTGGCTCCGCTTGGAGAAGTGAAGGGATGCTGAGGGATTTGACAGAGAGACACAGCTCAGACTAATGGTAGGCTGGTGGGACTGTGGAGCCGCAACACACAGCCTACTACAGAGGGACATACCGTCGCTGATGTACTGTACATGTCAGCAGGCTGTACATGTAAGCAGGCTGTTCTATTTACAGAGCTGCCGGCTTAACAATGTTTGCCCATGAGGCTTTGCTACGACTCGACTAAAATCCCCACGGGTGTTTCTCATTGCAGTATGACTTCTGCTAAGATCATAGTTTGTCTGACAGGACTGGCATTGCTCATTAGGTGTGTCCCGCCGATGTAAAAATGTTCCCCAGTCGGGTTTTTCTTTACAGCCGGGATTTCAAAGACGCACGTCGTGTTGCGACGGCGAACAGCTGACAGGACGTGAAGAATTAGAAACAGTTTAAAGGGCAACAAACAAACAGAAGCAGATTAACGTGTTAATGTTGGATCTGCTGACCTTTTGGCAGAAAGCACCACAGGTCAGGATGATGAATAGACGACTGGATGTTGTGATAATGGAGTTTAAAGGTCCAGTGTGTAGGATTTAGTGGCATCTAGTGGTAAGACTGCAGACTGCAACCAGATTAATACTGTTGGAAGCTGTTCGAATACCTGCCAGGTGTGTCTGAATGTACTGTCCATTGCAAAACTTCGGGAATTTTCAAAGTTGGAAACCTTCTATTGGAATTAACGGGAATAAATTGAAGGTTCGGCCTTTTAACAGGGAACTTAAATATAGTTGTGGGATCTTGACTAAAACAACCAGATTTCATTCATTCCTCAAGTCACATGCACATAGCACACTGCTTACTGCAGGGCTACTGAGGCCACGCCCCCTACCTGCACAGGTGATTTCTGTACCTGGAGCACACTGTAGAGCCCAGAGCACACAGAGACTAGTCGAAGACACACATTTAAGCTGGTGGACTACATAAAATAATTCAAACTTGATAAAGTTCTACTTATAAATAAATCTGTTAGATGTTTTTTTAAATTATTTTTATTTTGCATGTCTGCTTATCACAAAACAACCCATAAATTTCCATAATTCCAGTTTCCATTTTGGAATATTCCCAATATTCCACTTCTTAACTTCCCATGGGCAATTTACCGGAAACTTTCCGCCCCTTTGCAATCCTACATTTGAGTGATTACACGCTAATGAAAGCACACGTGCGAATTCTTCCCATAGATCCTCCTAAATGTAACACACCAGACCTTTAAGTTTAATTATTTACCTGATGGAGCCTCCACCTTGAAGATAAAGTTTCTAAATGTTGTCATCTCCAAAGGTAAGGTCTGATTCATAAACATTTATGGATATGCAAATCCAGGCTCTCTAATGGCCTCATTCACCATTCAGTGAAGACGCTGTGCTTCATCTCACCATGCTAATAATAACTTTTGAGATTTCAGAGAGTCTTGACTAAAAAATGTTCACCAGTCACGCTCTGCTTGCTGCTGACATGTAAGTAGCTGGGTAGTTAGTTGGCTGATGGGTAGGCAGGATTGAGGAGTGTCTGTTTCAGCACGCAGATTACTAACAGTGGTAAACAGTCCATCCTGAACATCACATTAAACCGCTGGTACCCATAGAACTCCATAACTCGGAGTGAGAGGTCGAGGGGATCCATTTGAAACTGCCCCAACTTAGTGGATGCTTTACTTTCCATCGTTGGCACCAAAGGATGATTTAGGACTTCCAGTTTCATACGATACCAGCATATTTATTATTCCAGGTTTAAAACTAAGCTGTAATTTACAACATATTCCCAGCAACCCTCATAAAAAATGGATCACGCCAAGCTTTCATGGTTTGGCCTTTCGGTTTTGTGTCTAACGGCCGTTTGCCGCCTCAGTAAAGCACCACGAATGCTGATGTGTTAAATAATCGACACGCAACCAGAGGTTTGAATCTACCGCATTCGTCTTGTGTACTTTCTGAATACAAATAACGATGTCAACAAACTCTTTCATCGTGTAAAAGAAAGCAGACATGGTCAAATTAAGAGTCCAGTGGAGGAAGTCAGTTTTTAAATGCATCAGATTCTCTTTTCATTAAAAACCTGCGTTGGCTCTGTGGGCGGGAGAGCCGGATAATTGCCGCCTTTTGCTCTCTCCTCACCTGAAACGTGACGGGACAACTTTCCCACGGTGCTTAATATTCAGTGAACCAGCGAAGCCCTGAGCACGGGGAAATCGATCAGCAGATTTGATGTATTCCTCTGCCTTCCTAACAGGCATCCGCGGAGTCATCCGTGTGGGAGTTGTGATGTTTCCCTCGGCACCTCGGGGCCCGCTAGGAGAAAAGACGTTACATGAAGAAAACTGAGAAAGCACAAGAGCAACGTTCTCAAACGGTTGATGCGAGATTTTCCTCTCAAGCTGCGAACAAGAATAATTTTGTCATCGATCACCAACTACATGAGAACCACATCGACTTTCCTCTGAGTCATCCTGCCTCTCAGACTAATGTTTAGACTTCAAAGAAACATTTTGCTGACTTTCGTGTTTGTGAACGGCTAATTATCCACACACAGGCGAAGCTGAAGTGATGCAACTTCTCGGGGGTAGTTAAACCTAGCCTGCTTAGCAAACCTCGCACAGCATGCAACGTTTTATGAGACGCAGCGATTAGACGCTCCGAGACGCTGGACAGGAGCCGGTTTGTTTTGCGAGAACACACAAACGCAAGTGATCGAGCGTGGTACAGCGAGCTGCGAGGAGAAAAACAAGCCCTCCGTTTGTGATAACAGCTCTTTCACTGTCAGCACAAACAATCTGCAGGCCGTGCTCTCCACATATCCAGTACCGGTGTTTGCATGTGCCATATTCATGGAGAAACCGAAAGCTCCCAGAACATGGAGCGCAAAAACAAATCTGCAGCCGGGTTTAAATAAATCGTATCGCCTGTAACGGGGAAGATATCTCGCTAAAAACAGGTCACTAATAGACGGACTGCGGTCCAGGTCGGGACCCAGAGCCAGAAACGACATATCAGTGTTTCTACACAGGAACCTGAACGTGAGCAAATCTTCTCTATCCGGACCTCCTGAAATCATTGACCGTCCCTGTACCCCGGCACAGTCTGCTCAGCCTAAACGTCCCTGTCAAGAACAAGATTCAGGTGTGTGCTTCACTTTAACCCTCAGTCCTCTCATCCCTGAGTGAATCCATCCTTCGGTACTCAGGTTTGAAACATTTAGTAGATTCGGTTAATGAGTGTGGAATCACTTGATGTTGAGGTGAAAGTCAGGAAGCCCTCCAAAGCAAACTGAAGGCTGTTTATAATTACAATTCAAATGAGCCGACGGTCAACAGTTTTTAATGTTTTAAACGTCTCGTAAAGGTCAAAAAAACATTAAATCTTATTTTAGTTTGGCTTTAATTTATGGTAATGTTCCACGCTTATTGAATAATGCTTAGTTTTAGGGGCAAAGCCAGAGATTGATTCAATTCTGATAAAGTTCATGTATTTGCCCAGTTAAAGTTGTGTCAGTTTCACCTTTCAGATAACTCCTGCACATTAAAATTGATCTGTTTGGACAGCTGGCCGGGCTCCAGGATAACTTGCTTGAGAGGGAACAGGATCTTTATTTTTGAGCTTTTGGCTGTTTGCACTGACGCCGTCTCCCTGAAGTCAAAATAGAGATGGATTCAGATATTCTCCCTGTCACAAATCAGCATTACATTATAATAAAATAAAATTGCTTCAGCTCCTTAAACCAGCTGAACGTCGCTCCAGACTGCAGCTACTTGTTTTCCAGCGTTTATCCAGAAACAATTTGCAACAGAAGGGGACCATCATGCTGAATCATGGACTTCAGGGTGTGGAGTCTTCTAAACGCACTTTTTATCCAAACAGACTGAGAAGATTGTGTTGTGGATGGCACTGGGATCCAGCCAGCTCAAACAGATCAGAAATCCTCACAGTCTTTTCGCTCGATGTAGCGATTCTCAGGCCGGAGAGCTGCAGCCAAAAAGACTTGGAGGCTGGAGAGGCTGCGGCGAGTTTTCAAAAGCTTTGCGTCTCTAAATGACAGAATGAGCTCCGTCATAGAGAGGACTGATTAAAAAACCCTTTGTGTCATAGTCCGGGTGGCGAGAGCATATGGCCGAAGGGTTTTTAAAGGGAGACAACATCTGCAGCGTTCCAAATAACTGCGACAGAAGCGAGGGGATGAAATCAGAGAGATTAGAGTGGATCTGCCTCATTCCTCTTCCGGAGGAATGCCCCCGCCTGTGTGAATACCAGCAGTGTGTTGAGTTTAAAAAAAGGTAGATTCACAATTTCTCAGGTGTGGCAGGTGCCCAGCGAGGTTTCATGTATTTCAGTGTTTTCCTGAAGAAAATATGAGAGTTCACCAAATCAAGAGAGTATCTTTGAAATGTTTTTTACTTGTTGCTAAGAAGAAGCCTCGTAATTACCTCTACTAAACTTCAGAGTGCACAATTTGACTCAGAACAAGGACTGTAGATTTTGCCCGTCGCCTCCATTGGTCGCACATCAGGCCGGGATTGAACGGTACGAACAAGAAGAATGATTACAGCAAGCGGCGGCTTAGACAGTTTGTTTTTGAGCACTCATTCACCACGTTTTCATGCAGACATCCAATCGGCTTAGTCGGTTACAGCAGTAAAATTCTGTATCGACCGAGAGAACTGAGACTCGTGTCGGCCGGCTTCATTCCGACGACAAACACACCAAGCAAGCGAAGTCACACAATTGAACTCCTGCAGTTTGACCATTTGTTTTGCTCTGAGCTGAAACTACGTCAGCGTGTGTGTGAACATCCACACAAAAACGTGGCATATTCAACAGTGTATATTAATTTTAAATATCCCAGCGCATGATTTCTTGGTTACCAGACGTGGTTGCGAATGGTATAAATATTTACATTGTCCTTGTTCTTTCTGAAAGCCTTTTCGGTTTGTTATTTTTTGCTCAGAGTAAATACAGATCTCATCTGCAATTCCTTTAAAAACACATTTGTTTTGATTCTGGACAGCGGCCAGGGCTCGGGCCTCACGGTCGAACAAAAACTCCACGCACACACACACTCGAAACATTCACACACTTTGATCGTGTACGTCGAAGAGTGTGCTGTGATACTTTGTCAAACAACTCGCACGAGTTGCAAATGTTCAGAGTTTCAACACACCCCAAACTCAAAAAAAGTTTCTTAAAGGAAGCATCTAGTGGTGACGTTTCAGATGGTAACCAACTGAAAACCCCTCGCCTCTCACCTCCCGGTTCAAGCATGAAGGAGAAACTACAGCCTTGAATTAAAAACAAATAAACTGTTGAGTGTGAATTTACTTGCCAAGCACCAAAGCTTCACGGAGAATGCAAATGTATTCCTTTGGCTCTAACTAACCTGCAAACCCCATCATTGATTCTTGTTGTTGTAGTTTAAATTAGCATGTGTAGACTCTGAGAAACTTCACAGTCATAGGAGACCCCACAAACTTCCCAGAAGCCAAAGTCTGACTCCCTCTCTCTTTCCGATCTATGTGGAAACGCCTGAAAGCTTCTCACTTTGGCTTTTGTGTGATTTTTTTTTTTTTTTATCTCACCATTTTTTACAGCTCCCTGAACAATCTCATCACTGTTCTCCTCAGAGCGAGTCACGGCGTCGGTTAATGAACGAGCGCTCACGCGGGTTCATCAGTACCCAGCACATAGTCTCGAATCGAAAGAATAACATGCTGCCCGCACCGCAGAGGCTCATACATAATGAAAAATATGCAGCGATTGAGCATCAAGGTCATCGTGGCGGAGGATTTCTCAAGAGGGCTGAAAAGTCATCTGCAGAGCGAGCAAATAAGGCCAAGCCGGCTGATGAATAGTTTGACAAACCCTATCACCGGTGACAAATTAAAGTGTCGGCGGCTGCCCTATACGCGGCATCACATTTCCTGTGTTGTTCGGTGATAAGCCCCCGCCGCAGATATGAGCCGGCAGCACGCGGCTGTCTGCAGAACAGTCTGAGAAGACTATGAGGACAGAGGTACAGTAACAGGAGACCCGGGCAGACGCTCGCCCCTGAGTATTGATTAGGCTAGACGTCCAGACGACTGTCGCAGCCGCTGACGAGGGCAGTCAGGGCCGGCGGCCGCCTCTTCCTTCATCCTCTTCGCTGTAAACTGAAAATCTGACAGGACATACTGTCTCAGAGCAGCGGCGGATAAAGGAACATGTTTCCTGGGTGCATGCTATCACACATTTAAAGGTGCCATGCTCCGTCGTGTCACTCAGACACACAGGCGGCTTAAAAATACATTTTCACACAGCTATTATGTTGCACAGCATGTGTCCTTGTTGTTTTCCTGTTGAGGCTTTGTGTCACTAACCTGCTGGCTGCCAAAGTTCAGGAGACAACTGCAGAGAAATAATGGCTACCTGCATAAGGACCTGGCAGAGAGTTCAGTTAAGGCTGCTAGTGAGTAAGGAAGTAAGATTCATGACTACTGTGACATCGCGGTTTGTTGTCGGGCAAAGCGCGCAGCTCCGAGTGTCGGGTAACCTAATGAAACAGCTCATTTAACATGCAGCTCGAGTTTGGGAACGAGAATTGTGAATGCAAGTTCGAATCACTTCTCCTCTGAGGAAAAATCAGAAGGAAAAAGAAGAAACTACACTCTCCATCCGTCTATGTCAAGACAGCCAATTAAACCCTGCACAAAGCATTAACGTCCTTCACCTCATCTTACCTGCAACCACACAAACGTTCACCTGAGGGGGGGGAAATACGCAGCTAACCTCGGCAATTACCTGCAAATGTCACTTTCATTTAAACGCTGGTGTGGTCCTTTCAG
Organism: Collichthys lucidus; assembly: GCA_004119915.2. NCBI lineage: Eukaryota > Metazoa > Chordata > Actinopteri > Sciaenidae > Collichthys > Collichthys lucidus. Next base: position 31,840,677 of record CM014091.1, read on the forward strand.
TTCTGAATCATCCAATCGACCTCATGTACAAATATCAGATAGAAAACAGCAACATACATTCTGTAAACTCAAAATCCAGATGTCTCAATCATGAAAGCTTCATTTTAAACTCTAACAACATGAGTCCTAACTGTCGTATGACGCTGCCAAGTCATTCAACTGGAATTTTAAAAGTTTCAACAGGAAAATTAACGAGAATAAACTGGGAATTTACAAAAGTGAAGGTTGCTCCTTTAACATAAAACTTAAATATAGTTGTGGGAAAATATATTTTAGCATCATTTTGACTAAATCAACCAGATTTCATTCATTCCTCAGTCACATGCACATAGCACACTGCTTACTGCAGGGCTACTGAGGCCACGCCCCCTACCTGCACAGGTGATTTTTTGATATGATACAGGCTGTTTAAATTAGTCCTAATTCCCATTATTTTGTTAATTAATTTGCGGTAAATTTCGTGGAAACCTTTGCAACCCTAACTGAGAACTGAATACCTGTTGGATATCGCTGCCAGATGTGTACAAGCTTTAGTTTTGAGAGTCCCGCTCTGCTTATGAGCTTAAACTTAGTCTGACTTTATGCAAATCAACTAAACCATTATTTGTTACTATGACGACATCTTTTCAAATCAGAGTGAGATGAGAAGCAGCTCTCCGAGATGTCTTTCAACGCAGAGGACGAGATCTCAAAACACAGCTCTGTGTTGAAAGCAGATGAACCATGATGTCACGAGCAGACACTAATAAATGTGCAGCACAGAGCTGAGCAGACGCTGGCGGCGGTCAAGCCTTCACGTTAAGCTGCGAAGTAGTTTGTGAAAATACATCGATGGAAAGTTAATAAACATCGTGCAGCTTCACTCTCATTATGCTGCAGCCGAGTCACGTGCGACACCTAGCGGCAAAACGCGGCGTTGCCGATCTGACACTCGGATGTTTCCGTCGGCCCGACCCTAACGAGCATCCCAACAGAAGCACACACACACACACACACAGACACTTACGCCTCGCTCTTATACACAGACGCATTCAGCCTCTTGTCAAGGCAGCCACAAGAGTAATGGCCCCGGGTCTCCTCCCGAACACAGACTAATGAGAATCTCAAATCCGACAAGCAGAGTGCATTTATCACGCACTCGCACTTAATGACACCACCACCCAGGCTCAACAGCACTGCTCACGCCAGTATCCAGCCCCATTATAGATGGCCCCGTTTGTCCTCTCGCCTTCCTATTATTATAGCTGCTTGGTCCAACCTAGTGGGAAGGATGAAGAGAGAGAGGAGGAGGAGCAGAATGAGAGTCTTGCTGTTTTCTTATTTCTTCCTGTCCATCTTTCTTCTTCTTCTTCCAGTGTGAATGAGTCCTATTCTGATCTTCTCTCGCTCTTTGTGTCTGCTTCACTTTAGCGGGAGTCGACGGATGAATGCTACATGCTCAGCTTTGATGTAATGCTATAAAGTGTTTTTTATTTGCGGTGCGACACAGACATGGAGCATCGAGACGTCTGTTAAGGAAACATAGATTTTTCAAATGATCAGACATGCGGCGGTGGATTTTAAAGCAGCGTGTTGCCTGTTTTAGGAAAGAGTCTCGTATTAACATACCTCTATCTTATCTTAAATCCCAACTTCCAGCTGTGAAAGCAGCCAGCTCTCAGTGCAGTATAGTTACTTATGTGAAGGTGGAAGTAATGACATCCTGAATACAATGCTCGTATAATCCTCAGTGTCTATTGCAGTGATCTTTGTGTTGGAAGGAGGGATGATTTGAGCCCTAATTAGATGGACTTCTAAGCAGGCCCTGCCGCCTCTAATGACTGTTGGGGATTTAGACAGAGATAAGAGCTTATCCTCTTTAAGTGCTGGAGAGGCTACATAATCTAAACTGAGATCCGGGCTGTGCTTTAACTCAGACACACACACACACAGTAACACAAGCAGCACAAAAACAGTCCAGCTAAGCCACACTTAAGTGGCACCAAGCCAGCAAAGGCGCCACGTTGTCACGGGAACAACAGGCAACGGTGATCGATCGCACCACTGACGCGGCGTCGGATTGGATCCGTCAGATCGGTGCGTCGCGTGGAGAGCCGGGCCTCGGCGGTAAAATGGCTCAGACCCAGCAGAAGAAGAAAAACAGCTACTAGTTTGTTGGTGCTGTTAACTCGCCATCCATCTCGGGCGGCGGTTGATGTTTCATGTAGCGACCTTGAAAACGGAGAGGGGAAGAATGGCGACAGAAATAGTCGTACCAACAGCCTACTCCCTGTGACTCAGACTGATAAACGAGGTCAATAATTGCAGTAAATGACTTTGCATTTGTGCGTTTGTGTTTTCCTTTCGGTTGGTTCTGAACCATTTTTCACTTCTTTAACATTTGGGCTTGAGTAAAACTCTGCGTGTTTGGTATCTATGGATTCAGAAGAACCTCGGCTATCATAAGCATGCATCCTCATTTTACTCAAACAGTAACACTGAAGAGTTTCTCAATCAAGTTTTTCAATCAAATATGTGAAGAACAGGGGCGGTCGGTAGTGTAGTGGGTTAAGCGGCCGCCCCGTGTGTGGAGGGTATAGTCCTCGCTGCAGCTGGCCCCGCATCCCGCATCGGACGGCTAATTTACTGCCTGTCACTCCCCCTCTCTCTGCTTCCTGTCTATCTTTAGCTGTAGTATCACTAAAGGCATAAAAGTACTTTCAGTACAAAAAGGACTTATTTTTCTCAGGCATGCCACTTTGCAAAGCAAGGGCCCTCCAGGAGTTTGAGGGGGTGCAATTAAAATGCTATTCATGAAGTTATCTGACCCTCGTCATAGGTACCTCCCACTGATTAGTTAGAAAAGTTAAAAGTTTAAGTACCCAAGCATCCAATGGAAAATTCTCTGCAATCATACAACGAGAGTGAAGCCTATGAACGATCAGTTTTTTCGTCATGTGTCTGACTCATTTGACACGTTTAGCACTGTTGATAATTCGGTGCTGCGTGCGATGCTCGGCGTCGAAGCCCGAGCTGCCAGTCTGGATCTGAATGGTGGAATTGATTGTCTGGCTGATTCCAGACCAGTGAGCTGTGAGATGCTGTCATCCTCCTCTTCCTCCTCCTCCTCTTCCCTCCTCCATTTCCTTTTTCCTCATTTAGATTTACTGTCTTTCCCACCGTCACCGTCCACGTCTCTCACCATCTTCTTCCGTCCACGTTTCGTGACACGGTGTGTAGACTCTGCTCCTCGGCGTACGATCGCCCGTGGCTGTTGACTTTTCTTGGGAGAGAGACGGAGTTGCTGGAGCCATAAAATGAGATAAACTGAGCTTGAAAGCTTCTGGGGTCTTTCACCATGTGTTTAGATGATATCATCAGTGTGAGACAGCGGTAATAAAAGTGAGGTCAGCTGCCACCGTGGGCTACTGCCCTGAAAGCTAACACCGTTCTGATAAGACTCGCTGTCTCTTTTCATCTGTCCTCTTAAGACTTCTGGCGTGCGACGAAGCCGACGCGTGGATGTCTGGTTCGACCGTAAAAGGCGTCTAATAATTGGATGCATGCTCTTACGTACAGGGACTGTTTGTCCCACAGACAATGATAAAGTGTTTAATCTTCCCAGGAACAGCGAACCACACAGGCATGATGATGCCATTATCTCTGCGAGGCACTCTCGCCGAGAAAGCCTCACTCTTACCCTTGATTTATATTTCCCTTCATCAGCATCGACCACTCGGATTGCAAAAATCATTCATTTATAAAAGCAGGCCTCGCTACTTTTGTTCTTGTTCGAGTGAAATGCGCCCAAATGTACTTTTAGCACACATTCCCTTGGTAGCTTTCCTCCTTTATAATCTTGTTGGGGTAATGCGACAGGGATGGATCCTCAGGGTGACGGCTCTTTGATTGCCTCCGCTAACAAGGGATAAAAGCTGGGGAAGAATCTTCAGGGTTATTTATCTTCCTTTGATCAATTCAAACTACTCTGCCTCCGTGTTTTTTTATTTTTTGAGTAGAAAGCTTGTGAAACTGAAACTGTGACATCTTCCTTTGTCAAGACTAACAGAGATGTCATCGCATCACGCTGAAATAAAAGAGGTATTGATCAGTTACGGGAACCTAGGTGTCTAATATCCTTTCACAGCTCGTAGAACAAGCCAAACTTTGGAGATATGCCACTCACAATTCTCGTGTTTCGTCAGGAGGGAATAAAAAGTTCCACTAGACCCGATAATTCATGCAGAATGTCTTGAGAAAATGGGAAGTTTGAAATGCAAACGGTGCAGCCGTCTAATTGGTACCACAGGGGAGATGGAGATCAAAGCGGCGCCGTGTTAATAGAGAAGCCTCGCTCTCTTTTTTTTTTTCGTCCGCGATCGAGCGAACGGACATAAAGCCACCGTGAAGTCCTCAAAGCGGCGGCGGCACGTCGTTCCAGTCAGTTTATCACCCGTGCATGCTCTGACATTGGCCAGTGTGTATTGCGAGCTTGATGGTGATACTGTTTGGGGGGTATTTCGGTGACCGAGCTCCCTTTCGTTTGGGAATCCTCGCTGCTCTGCTTTCATGTGATGAGATACCTGATTTTTCCCGACAATCTACTTTAAAAGCCCCCCCCCTCTCCTCGCTTTTTTATTTTAGTAATCAAGCTGTGACACAGATAAGAGCATCAGCAGCATGATACGCTCACAACTCACTCTCCAAGGTTAGTTGTAAGGTCAGTATCCCGTGTTGTCATTTTAAAACAACACAAAGTCTAATTCTCGTTTTGGCCCGGCCCGGCCCGCCGCAGTTCTGCTGGCGTGTGAGTTTTTTTTTTTGTTTGTTTCCCGGGATTTCCCAGAGTATTTTCTGCCTGCTGCACCGACAGCAGAACGAGGGTTTGCCCAGGCGACGCTCCGGAAAATCCTATAAACCATTTGATCAGAGTATTAATTAGTTTTAATATGTGCATGTGCATTACAAACAAACCACTCAGCTCTCTCTCCTTTACCTCGAGTTTGTTGCTACACCTGACTGCATGCAGGTAGACCAACAAACAACACCAAAGCCTGCTGTGCCTCCAGACCTGCAGCCTCAGTTTGATCTGAAATCCATCTCCTGGCAACCAGACGGATTCACCTCTCCTCCCATCTGTCTCCCTTCCCGATATATAAAGGCTATTTTATTAGCATATTTTCATCCTGGCAGGGCTGTTGAATATCTACTACATCTGGCTAGCTCGTGCCTGTCTTCGTGCCCTTGCAGGGGTCAGCAGTTCTGTGTGAATCATGCCAGGCTTTGGCTGCACAACAGTGGATAAAGTTTGCTGGGGCTGGTGATTATATCTGCTCCTTTCTCCTTTAGAGCATGAGAGCAGATGACGGCGTTCAGCATCCGAACAGGGGTGCTGTATTTCCATGACATGCATACAGATAAATCAGTTTACAGACGACGACACTGATTTCACTCAGGGAAAATACCTGCTCATGGAATATTATTGAGATTTTATATGACGTGAGCTATTACCTTTCCCGGTCCCGCTCAGTAAAGTTCTTCCCCACCTCTAAACATTCCTGAGGGATTGTCCTCGAGTCGATAAGTTGGCTGACTTCGGCTGTCGGGTCAGATCGGAGTTTCTTAAAATAGAAAGATAAAAATGGAAACGCACGAAATACAGAAAACAACAACACTCGGACTGCTCCCCCCCCCTTTTCTTGCTCTGCATTTCGCAGCAGCAGCCTCAGGGGGTATCCAATTATGACGCCCTTGAGGGAATGACAGTGCTTGGGTTTCTGTCAATACAGGGTTCAGGTAGTGTTTCTCAATAACATTCTGAATTATTGATGACCAGGAGATTGAGAAGAGAAGGGGGTAGTTAACATTCACTTTTATGTATGAAGGGGAGAAGGAGGGGATGGGGTTAGCACAATTTTCTGCCCGGCATATTTTAAAGCGATCTATTTGATTTGGTGACCGCCGAGATGAGGCTCGTTTGAAAATGCCATAAGATTGAAGGTGCGTCCTGACTGACAGGGAACACTGAGCGGTCAGGGAATTATAGGAGTCTGTGAAGATGAATCTAAATAATTAACAGAAGGCAGACGAATGAAGAGGATTCCTCTGGTGCACGGCTGATCTTTCTTCCACTCGCAGCCCTGTGGGCTTCTTTTTTTTTCACCCATCGCAAATAGACATGAAGACGATGGATGACGCCTGCGGCGGTTTTGCAGATCGATCAGAGAACCGTCTCACTGTCTGAATCCCGCATAGATCCCTCTGTGTGAAGTCTGGCCAGCTCACTGTCTGCAGAAAGAAGTCCTGAGAGTCGGACTGACTGGAGGCAGTGCAACATTTCTCAGAGAGTGATACCCCGCGCTCAAAGCAGTGGGTGTTAGCCAACAACGATGATTCTTATCGAACACTGCATGTTCAGTGAGACGCCAATATTTGCATCTTTACCCTCACAAGCGATGTTGCTGTAACCATTTTCAGAACTTTTGTTGCTGCTCTCGCTGTCGGCTCAGTTTTGCTTTGACATCAAATCCCCTAAAGATCTGCCACGGAAGCTCAAGCATAAACCAGCGTCTAATCTGTGGGGATTCTTCGATGAGGATAGAGTAGTCTGACACGGGGTGACAATCGATGGCCTCCGCGACGGGACAACCCGTCACTTGTCTGAACTCTGCGGGCGCCGAGGTTAAAGCGACGTTCCCCCGGGAACAGACTGAGTGGCGTTGATGGCGAGGAGGGTCCTAACCTCCCCTGACAGACACATCTCATCCTCGATGCCACCTCGCCCTCTCCCTGCCATGGCACAACGCAGAGACTATGAGAATGAGACTACATTATACTGACACCAGGCAGTTGACATACTAATCCAAGAACTAGAGGACTACGGGGACCATTGATTTTCTATTCTTGGTAAAAGGCAAGAAGCCAGCCATCACTCCTCTTCGACCAGGGATGCTAATGGACTTTTTAAAATGTTGCCACAGAGCTCCCCTGGAGCCGTTCTGTTTTCGCCACTGCAGAACCTTTGAAATAGACCGAAATCCCCAGATCCTTTTATCTGACATGTTTGTATTCAGCAGCCCGGGCTTAGATGTCTCGGCTGTGTCGAGTGTTTTATACACAGCATCTGCCTGGTCAGTGACGGGTACGCTGGAAGTCTGAACTCTGATTTAAGAGTAAAAGCAAATGGACAAATCACCTTTTGAAATCACCGTCAGGACTCATAGAAAATGTTGTGTAGGATTTAGTGGCAGATTGCAACCAAACGAATGCTCTCCCACCCCTCACCCTCTCCTTCCAACTGCGAAATTCACCTAAAAAGCAAAAGTCCATATCTAGATCAGCGTTTGGTTTGTCTGCTCTGGGCTACTGTAGGAAGACTTCGTGGAAAAGGACCCGCTCTTACTGTAGATATAAAGGGCTTGTTTCAAAACAACAAAAACACAACGATCCCTATACACTGATGAAAACATGCACACACTCCTGCAAAGAAATACAGATACATTCTAAAAATAATCCGCAATAAACGAAATCCGCAAAGTAAGTTTTACAATTATTATCCATGTTTTAAAGGCGGTAAAACCCCTAACCACACTTTTATACACTTTTCTCAGACACTTTCACAGATCACCTTTTCTCACATTTCTCTCTTATTTAAACTCTCAAAGTTCAAACTTTCGCAGATTTAACAAAAATAAAGACACAATACTGTATCAGTAAATGAAACCAAAGATCAAAACCTGTTTTCAAGCCCGAACGTTTTTAACAAATTTGATTTTAATGATCAATCTACGAGGTTTGACACATAAGAAATTATTAGCAGTAACTCATGCGTGTTTCACAGTTCCTCTGACGGTGCCGAACACAATGCGCGTTTATACTGTACAGTAAAAATAAAGCATGCAAAATTACACACAAAAAAATCCGCGAAACAGCGAGTCCGCGAAAAGTGAACCACATTATAGCGAGGGACCACTGTACTGCTAAATCTTAGACACTGGACCTTTAAAGAACATTTAATGATGAGATATCAAAATGCGTGTAAAAAGGTGTATAACAGTGTGTGGTTAGGGGGTTTTAAGGCCTTAAAACATGTATAATAATTGTAAAACTTACTTCGAGGATTTTGTTTATTGCGAACGTATCCCCCGCGATAAACGAGGGACGACTGTACTGCTAAATCTTAGACACTGGACCTTTTAAAGAACATTTAATGATGAGATATCAAAATGGCAAGTTCTTGTTGATCCGTACCCTTTCAGTGTTCTCGCAGTCGTGCCACAGGCAGCTCTAAAGGCTGCACGTCTTGATGGACTGTAGTGATCTTTTAAAGGCGTTCTTAATTGAAGCTAGGTTGAACGAACTCATTTACACTCGTCTGAAAACTGGCCCTTACAGATCCACCTCTGTGTCCCGTGGAGGGGGGTTGTTCTCTCAATCATTGCCCGACGCTCCTTGATCCCGATTCCAATTTGCCGCGACGGCGTCTACGTGTTTAGCCATTGGAAATCTAATTAGCAAAGTTTCTCCTGTCTGAGAGGGTTGAGTGCAGAGTTGAAATGACTGCTGGGTAATCGGCTGCAAACAGACAGAAAGTGTTGTCCGGGTGATTTGTTTTTGTGCTGGAAGAATATCGGTGGTCAATATTCACCAACAACTAACTGAGGTGTACATCCTCAGGCAGGAAATTGTGAAATCTGTTGTGTTTGATTGTCGGCTGTGCAGAGTAAACTCTGGGAAGGAGAAGAGGAAAACATCTCTGTCTGTTCAGACGGTGATCTGCTGTGTGATTCGTGTCATGGGACTGCAGAGAGGACGCTGGTCTGATGAACCTTGCAGAAGGAGTGTGAGCAGGGACAATGTGGCTCGGGATCTCGACAATGAAACGTTTGTCTCACCGCGCAGCGTTCGTATCATGTGTTGTTTTTCCTCCCGTCACGTTAAAATTCTCATGTGGTTGTTTTGGACAATAACAAAAAAATCAGGTTCGTATGTAGCGTTCTGGGTAAACATCTTCGTAAACTGGTATCTATAAGCACCATCATCTCCATACTTGATTTACATGCATCATTATTATGGATCATTCGATCCATTCATCTATTCTGCTCCGCTAATCCGGGGTTGGGTCGCTGTGGTTTAGCAGGGCGCTTCAGACGTCCTTCCTGGAGGATCCTGAGGTCGTTCCCAGGCTAGATGGGCTTTATAGTCCCCCCCCAGCGGGTTCTGGGTCTGCCCGGGGTCTCCTCCCAGGTGTCCAGTGGGCATCCTAATTAGATGCCCGAAACCACCTTTAGCTGACTCCTTGACGCAAAGGAGCAGCAGCTCTTCCTGGATCTCCCCCTGGATGTCAGAGCTTCTGTTCTGACCCTTTCTCTAAGGCAGAGGAAGCTCATTTCAGCCGTGATTTCATTCTTTCGGTCACTAACCAAAGCTCATGACCAGAGGTGAGGGGTTGGGATGTAGACGGACTGGAAAATGAAGAGCTTCGCCTTCTGGCTCAGCTCCGTCCTTCTCCATCACGGTCCTGTACAACTGCCGATCCGTCTCATGCTCCATTTTCCGTCACTTGTGAACATTCCACCATGAACCTCAGACTTGGACGTCCTGGCTGCTTCACATAAAACCAGGCTTTGTCCTCGTATTACTCATGTACCCGTCCTCGCACCAACTCTGCTGCTGTGATACAATTAGACAACTTGTGTATTGCGTCCTCATACATACCATACACTTGACTTATCATTTGGTCGCCATAATTACGGTGTAATTATAGTGGCCGGCATACAAAGCTGCAGAGAGGAGAGGGTAATGTGGCTAATTGTGTCTGAAATCGTGGAGGAGGGCAGGGATACGCTCGCTCATTACGCCTGGCCACCGTGCACCGCAAACATGTCGGAGTGGACGATAGTGGGGGGCTTAAAGATTTTCACAGCCAAAGGGGCCGAGAGATTTTCAAGTGCACGGAGGTGTGAGGTAAAAATGCTCCATTCAGTCGCTATCAAATGCAAGTGGATTAGCCTCAGTGCCGCTGAAGCACCGCTCAGGTTAGGGACTTTGATTCTGCTGTTGGCAGACAAGAGACGCCCCCTGAGAGTCGACAGGTGCACGGTGTGCGTCGCAGTCGATTGAGGATGAAACTGGACTTTTAATTGTGGCGTTTTATGGGACAGTTATCCTCAGCCGAGCGGGAACATACTCGGGAGTTAATGTATGAATTTAAACGATTCCACGGCCTCGTTCATGCCAACCAATAATAAACATCTCCTCTCATTTAATCTGCGTTAACGCAGAGACTTCAAACCTCTGTGCGGATGCATCTTATCAATCCGCAGACGCAGCACTCTGCTCGGTTAATCCAAATGCATGTCAGATAATCAATGGAGAGCCCGAGCGTCCCAGGAAAAAAAAAAAAAAAAACCTTCCCTCCAAAGAGGCCCAACTGCCAATGTCTCCCAGATGGCTTCACAAGTCCAGTTCATTAAAAACAAAATGATCCGAGCCCTCCCGCCCAAACTCTAGAACACAGAGGGCAAACATAAGACGGGATAAGCGGAGGCTTATTTCCCTTCGACAGCTGTCAGCTCATCAGCCGTCCACTCCCTCCTCGTGCTGCACAGAAAAGGCATTAACTGCTTTTTGACTTTGTTTTAGGTTAAACGAAGAAAGTTGAGAACTCCAGAGTGGAGATGTGCTGCTGACACATTTATATGGGAGCTTTCAGGGAGGGACAGCAGGTGTTGTTTCTGTGCCGTGTCCATTAGTGCCAGGAAAAGGTCAAACGGGATAAAGCAGCCATTTTTACACCTCGGGGCAATGCCAGAGAATTAAATCAGAGTCTTAACCTTTAAAAACTGGGAGGTTTTTGTCAAATCACTCAGCTGTTATAGCTAAATATTTGAGCCTAATTAAAAGTTTGGGAGTTTGCTCAATACCAGCGGGTCACTAAAATACAATAACAACAAAAGAGGCACCATAGAAGACTCTGTAAGATCCTAATTCCTGATCTTAACGTAGGAAATATCATGAGCAAACAAAACAAAGAAGAAGTCAGTCGAGCTCTGGGCAGATCAGATCCTGACGCAGCGTTCACTGAGCGCTCAGTAATTTGTTTATGCATCATCTCAGGCCTTTTTTCTTACTCGGTTCAGACTAACCGGTTCTGCAGCAACAGGCGGATGAAGGAGGAGGAGGTTGTTTTTGTTGATTACGTCTGCCTGCGCTGCTTACTGACACAGTTTCCAAGTGTTGCAATGACACGGCAATCAGTTCTCTAATCCTGAATCTGATGCAGCCTCGGGGTGAAGCCCAGCTCTGTGGTGTCGTCACCAGGCGTTTCCTCGTAGCTTCAGTGAACTCTGTTACTCTAACGCAGTAAATCTCAGGGTCGCTGCGTCTCCAGCTTGAGTTTCAGGGTATGTGACTGGTCTTGCATAAGCCCGTGCTTGTACTCAGCATGGCTGTCTTGTTTTGCATGCGTCATCATCACACTCTGCTGCCTGCCTCCTTTTAGCTAAGTGCACAGGTTGTCAATAAATGATCTTTCCCTTCCTCCCCGGGATGTAACGTTCCCTCAATGTGCTGCTTGTGTTTTTCGATGGCGTGAGACTCTCTGCGTGATGTTTCACAGCGCTGACATGATTAAAGTGAAGTTTCTGACGTTTCTCTCATGGATCCGTCTCATGCAGCACTATAACATAATCTGTTTGTTCAAACGGCCGTCCTCCTTGGCAGGACAAAAACATCTAAATCATAACATATGGGGCTAATCCATCAGGTATATTATCCTCATATATTGCCTGAGGCAGGCCACACAAGCTGTTGTAACTCACAAAGTAAACACGAGCAGACAACTGCCCACTCCCCTCGATTTATGGTGTTGTGATCATCGCTTGACCTCATTGCTAAATGCAGCTTTCTCTTCTGCATTTAAATGAAGCAGACCATTATCAATATTGATGACAGTTCATGTCTCTGTTGACTTAATTTCCCTGCTCCCACTTAAAACCATTTGGCCTAACTCGCTGGCTGCCAAGCGACACAGTACATAAACTTGGGTCGGCTTGAAAGAACCCCCGTGGAGGACACATCGCCCTTAATAAGTTGGCGGCGAGCGCACGGGTCATCGCGGTTCGGAGTTTGTTCCGACAAATCCCCTCTGCCGTCCATCTGTCGCCGTCTCTTCCTTCAGATATCGAACAGATGTGGAAATTAAGATTTGTGCACAGTCTCAGCGTTTGTGCACAACGGCCGGAGCTGTTAATTATTCCCACGTAGACACTCGACGCCAACTATCTATCTGCAGTTTTTTGTTTTTAGGCGAGCTGAGAGAGAAGTTACTGGAAATGGATTCATTGAGGTTGTTCTTGTTGGTGACGAGCTGTCCTTGTTGTTTTTGTTCTAAATCTCTGACATCACGTGTCAAAACTATCTGTGGTATTTTCTATTGGCCAAGTTTGTTTTCACCACTGACACTTTGACGTACTGACACAAAAGGAAGCTTTGAATAATTACAGGAGCTCAACAAAGACAGAGTCGACGAGACGCCTCCTTTTCCGAAATGACGCATCGCGTGTACATCTGTGTGTGGGACAACAAATGCATCAATTACAAAAGCTGTCGTCATTTTTAATTCATGGTTACCATCGAGGAGCGATTGTTTTCCATCACCGTCATCTATACGAAAAACATGAAAACAGATTTTAATCAAATTTGGTGGAAAGTCCGGCCACGGAGCAACAAGTTGGTGTATGGATTGTTGATCCAGATTTTAAAGGACTTATTAACCCATGAATCACTGCACTGAACCTTTATATATATATATTCATCCAACAAAATATAAAATAAATAATAAATAAACTTTAAATATAATCTGCTTCTGTATCACAGCTTAATGTCTCCATCGTTCACATCATTTCTCTTCTATACGTCCACCCTAAACCATCGATCAGTGATCAAGTTCAAGTCAAGTCAAGTTGGCTTTATTGTCAATACTGCAATAAGACATACAGAGAATTTAAATTGTGTTTCTCTCTGTCCAAACAGTGTGAAGATGTAGAAATATATATAAAATAAAATATAAAATTCAAAATAAAATAAAAATAAAGGTACAGGTCTATAAAAATGAAATATGTAAACAGGTGTACATAGTGCAAATTTGCTTTTCAAGTATTTTTGAGTCTGTAAAGTGTGTAGCCAGATTGCTGATTACAACCCCCTCACCTCACCCCCTCCTTCCTAGCGTGGCTGAGAAGATGCAGATATAAAACGGCTCATTCCAGGATAATAAAAACATAGTTATGCACCCTGAACCTTTTTAAGGTTCATGGAGAGCTGTACCCAATCCCAGCGTGTATTAACTTTATTTCATTAGCTGAGCTCTTCATACAGATCTTTAACCTGAGTCTTAGCGCAGCCATCAGGGCCTGCACGGAGTTCGGCGTTCTCCTCAGTGTAAGCGAAGCTTTAATTGTGCCGAGTCACCTGTGAAAGACATTGGTTGGTAAATGAGGCGGTTGTCCTGGTGGTCAGGCCCCCAGTGGCCTGCTTCCTCTCCTGGCTGCTTCCTTCCCCATCTGTGGCTCTGCCTGACTTTCTCTACCTCTTCTCTACCTCTTTTTTATGTGTGTGTGTCTGCACTCTCGCATCTCGGCGGTTCAGCGGACACTCAATCACATCGTCGCATTGACACGAGGCAGTGCATGCTAATAGGAGCTTTAAACACCGCCACCGCCGTCATCGTTGAGTCACTCGACGCCATAGTTCAGAGTACTGTCACACACTCAAACTTGTGGCGTCGGCTCTGTTTAAACTCGGAGGTGCATCGGTTATGCTAACCCTGATAACCTTGTGTGTCATTCTCAGGTGGGAGGTGAGTCTGCTGTGGGCCATGTGTTTCTGGTGAGGTCTCATCTTTCCGCCAAAATGAGGCTGACGCCCGGCTCGCCTCGCCTGCCCGTCCTGCCAGCCGTCCTGGCTCTCACCTTAGCAGCCTTCTTACCTCAGCTGTCCTCAGGAGCCATGCCGTTCCCCCAAGACCTGGAACCAATCAGCGTCGTGGGCAGAGAATGTAAGTTCACACATCTTCTTCTTCTTGTTGTGTTGCCATGGTGACGCTCGTTGCAGGGAGGGAGTGGATGTTGAAGTGAATCAGGGGAGGTCGCTCGGTTTACCGGGGAACACGGCTCGGAGAGGTGGACGTGTTCGAGGGCATGCTCACAGAGGTTTACTCAGCTGCTGCCACTTTAATTCCCTTTGTGCTGTTTTATTGTCTTGGTGCAAAAAAAAGGACGCATGAAAAAACACTTTTTTCAGTTCAAAGCTGAGGTGCAGGTCAGAGTCTAATCCTAAACTGTGCTTGGAGATTTACACGATTTTATGCTACAGGAATAATTTTGACATTAACTATTAACTGTAACAACATCAAACTAAGTTTCAGTTAAAGATAAAACTACCAACGCAGCGAAGAAAACAAACATTTGACTTAAAGATCCAGTCTGCAGGATTTAGTGACACCTAGATGTGAAGTTACAGATTGCAACCAAATGAATACTCTCCCACGCCTCGCCCTCTCAGATATCAACAGCAAGAGGTCATATCTAGATCAGAGTTTGGTTTGTCTGCTCTGGGCTACTGTAGAAAACTACCAGCGGTCCTTAAAATCCTTGAAAGTTTGTGATTTTGAGTTTAAAGTTTTACCATTAGTAAACAACCTACATTACATGCTGCTTCTCTTTAAAAAAATTCTTAGTGTTGTAACACTAATTAACCTTGATCCATGTCTCAAAGTCCACCCTTGAATTTGAGTGAATTAGGTCATTGAAAAGACCTTGAATTTCTTGTTTAAGACGGCGTGCTGACCTCTGGTCCGGTCTCACAGTGTGGATGTGAATAACAGTGTTGCTTGGTTCAGGTCAGTCCAACCCTGATGATGTTTGTCCAGCTGGTTTGGCTCGTTTAGGTTCGTTAAACTCTGGAGCCACCAGAATTGGATTTTCCTCTGCAAGTCATTGAGTCATTGAGGCGCTGACGATAAGTGATGACAGTCAGGAATGAGTCACCTTTCCGTCCATGTCATGACTTTGTTTGCACCTGATGTGGAGCGTCATGAACAAACCGCCCAGGCCTGCATGTGACTGCAGCTTAAGAAGATCAGCACCAGCTGTTGAGATAATACTTCGACATCGGTGACACTTCTTCATCGGACCACCCCAGGGAGCCATCACTGGCACCCAATCACTGGGGAGGTCCACAGAAGAGGTCCCGGCTACTAAATGTAATGGCCCATAATTGATTTAAGAGGCGGCTGAGACCACGGCCCGGCACACTGTAATTGATCTATCTGGAAGAGAGTAACGCAACCATTAGCAGAAATAGCTGCGCTAATAGTGCTATATGTGGAGCTCCGTCCCAGGTGTAATGAGAGCAATTTGTCACCTGTGGTTCCAGCAGGTGACAGCGTGGCACAAGGTCCCCTCACAACTCCGTGAGACGTCCATTATGAGGCGTAGCACTTCATCAGGCTGAAGTCTATGAAATCACACCCGACTCAGACGACTCGCCTCGGCATCTTGTCTTTTTTCCTGACAGACTGTGTGCTGAGTAAGTTTGACCAGTTTAGGTTTCTGAAAGGGAAGTAAAGATAATAATATCCTGGAGAAGCTTATTCCACTTTAGATATTAAACATTCCCTCAGAATTATAATCCCAGCAGGACGCTTCATAAACGGCGTTCTGATGATTGGTGTCAAACCGAGTGACGGAGGGCAAAGTTATTCAAGTATTTGCTGCAACCAAAGACCGCGTCAAGACAATTTCACTCAACATGAATTTAGATTGCGACCGTAATGGGACCCGATTCCACCGAGCACGGCCAAGTGTGCTGCCGTCCAAGGCCCGTTACCGGAAGAGCTGCATCGTGTTTGAGAAGCGCCTCGACCCCGCGGAGAACAGCGGCTGGTCTTCTTTTGATGGAAGCCACAACCACCGGAGTCAAGCAGCGCAGAGCAGACGGAGACATCGGCATCTAGGATGAGATCAGTTTTCAAAATAAAACAAGCAAAAAGGAAACGACCACATAGCCTACATGGTAGAAGCACATAAATTCAGGACAAGACATCAGGGAGAAAAGAGAATACAGTTTGACTTTTACAGACTTCTTATGATTGTTCTGTTGGAGGTTAGTATACTGCAGTTATGTTAACACAAATACAAGCCAGGCCAACAAGTTTAATGCGATTTTCGGAAATGAATCCATCCATCAGTCTTAAAGTTTATGAGTTGACAGAGCACAATGCAACAGTTTAAAGTCAAAGTTTCTTCCATTTCTTCTCCTTCAACAATCTTTCTAACCGTCCAAAACCAAAATATTTTCACTTTACTGTCACTTGAGAAGAGGAAACCTATAGTTAAGGAAGATAAACCATCAAATATTTGGAATTCGCTTAAAAAATGATTCGACTAATCGATGCAGCTCTAGTTGCAGAGCCTGGTGGTTAAAAAGCTCTTTATTTCTTCGATGCAGTGCCGCAGCCTCGGGTCGTAGGAGTCTTTGCTTTGAGTCAGTCTTCGGCCGGCAGCGTGCATGTGATCCCGGAGGAAGTGATCTTAAATAACTCTGGGCACCGTCGCCTGCTTCTTCTGGATTTTCTGCCCTGAGCCAGAGCCCCCCCGCTGCCCCCACACCCCCAAACTTTAGAGGATGTAAAAGTGCAGAAGAGTAATTAGAAATCCTCATCTGCCAGAGGGGGAGGGAGGATGGCCGGGTGAGGCTGTGGAGCCACTGGGAGTCTTTTTCAGTCGACTGCACAGCAAGGTCCAGCGCTCAGCCAGACATTATGCCTTTAAATCTTTAAACAGTCGATCCGAGACCAGCGGTTAGGGGGACGTACGGCTCCCTGCAGAGAGACTAATTTCAGATTGTGGTGTATTTCTAGTGGGGATTGCTAATTCAACGGCAGCCCGGGTCAGACGGGAGGCTGGAGGGCACTTAATACAGTACTTTAAGAACCAGAGTGCCACAGCCGTGAGTCTGTGCTCGGTTATAACAGCGGGGGAAGTCTCTGTGATGTGGAAGACAGCCCGGTGTCAGCACGAAGACGGCCAATTTTATTTCCGCCCGGAGCGCCCTTCTTTTTTTTTTTTTTACTTGAATGTTTGAAAGACACGTCCATCTTCCGGACTGGCTGTCATTCTGTTATTTAAAGCACCGGACACCAGCTCCCATTGTTTAAATTAATTTCTCTCTTGAGTGAGCTCGTCTGGAAAAAAAAAAAAAGGCAGGATGGAATTAAAATGCAGGAGACGAGGAAGGAAAAATGAAAATCAGCCTGGGCACAGTCACTGTGTTTTATCACTCTCTTTGCTTTGCAGCACATCGCTCAGTTCACCTTATCGCACGGCTTTTGTACTGCCGCACACACACACATCTTTATTTATGCATGAATACACCTGAGATTCACTGAATCGTAGACTTAATGTATACTCCCCGCAGGGACAGATATTTCATATTTTGGACTAAGTAGTATCATTCCGTTCGGGGCGGTTTGTGAGCTGCCTTCATAACAACAAGGAGCTGAACTCTGCGACCTGCGTGAGACAGACGAGATGTTTAAATGTGGATTGACCGGACGGAGTTTTTTCCACCGAGCCGGTTTTGATTCATTCCTTCGTCCTCGCTTGTCCCCGGACGTGTCTGTCAGGAAATGTTTACCAGGAGCCGCTTATTTAAATCAGACTGACTCCTGTGACACCGCCAGTTAATTTGCAACTTTGCATGCTATTTTTTCCCCCCTGTGCTCATCCACCCCCACAAGTGCATATTAGCATGCAGCGCGTCCTCTGGAGCTGCAGAACAATAGGCCAAATTGTAGCCTTGGCTTAGCGTTCCTTAAGCTGCTGTACATAAATGTTGAAGCACTGACAACTGAGAACATGTGACAGCTAAGGGTAGAAGAATTACAGGTTTTAGAGAAAGCTGGCCTGCGAGTTAATTATCAAATTACCATAATATGTTCATCTGCTCACAGGAAGTAGACTGTAAGTATAAGCCTGCCATTGGCTGACTGTAGGGGGAGTAACGTTTACACTGCTCGGGATGGGAATTGATAAGATTTTTCAGTTTTTTCGATTCCATTATCGATTCTGCTTAACGATTCGATTCTTTATCGATTCTGATTAACGATTCGATTCTTTATCGATTCTGCTTAACGATTCGATTCTTTGTCGATTCTGCTTAACGATTCAATTCTTTGTCGATTCTGCTTAACGATTCGATTACTTATCGATTCTGCTTAACGATTTGATTCTTTATCGATTCTGATTAACGATTCGATTCTTTGTCGATTCTGATTAACGATTCGATTCTTTATCGATTCTGATTAACGATTTGATTCTTTATCGATTCTGATTAACGATTCGATTCTTTATCGATTCTGCTTAACGATTCGATTCTTTATCGATTCTGATTAACGATTCGATTCTTTAACGATTCTGCTTAACGATTCGATTCTTTGTCGATTCTGCTTAACGATTCGATTCTTTGTCGATTCTGCTTAACGATTCGATTCTTTGTCGATTCTGCTTAACGATTCGATTCTTTGTCGATTCTGCTTAACGATTCGATTCTTTGTCGATTCTGCTTAACGATTCGATTCTTTGTCGATTCTGCTTAACGATTCGATTCTTTGTCGATTCTGCTTAACGATTCGATTCTTTATCGATTCTGCTTAACGATTCGATTCTTTAACGATTCTGCTTAACGATTCGATTCTTTGTCGATTCTGCTTAACGATTCGATTCTTTGTCGATTCTGCTTAACGATTCGATTCTTTGTCGATTCTGCTTAACGATTCGATTCTTTATCGATTCTGCTTAACGATTCGATTCTTTGTCGATTCTGCTTAACGATTCGATTCTTTGTCGATTCTGCTTAACGATTCGATTCTTTATCGATTCTGTTTAACGATTCGATTCTTTATCGATTCTGCTTAACGATTCGATTCTTTGTCGATTCTGCTTAACGATTCGATTCTTTGTCGATTCTGCTTAACGATTCGATTCTTTGTCGATTCTGCTTAACGATTCGATTCTTTGTCGATTCTGCTTAACGATTCGATTCTTTATCGATTCTGCTTAACGATTCGATTCTTTGCCGATTCTGCTTAACGATTCGATTCTTTGTCGATTCTGCTTAACGATTCGATTCGGAACAAACAGTTTGATCAGCATCAACTTTGTTTAGTTAGAAGTATCACGATCTTACAAAACCAATAGCGAGGTCAGCAGAGCCCACAGCCTGGATAATAGTAACGATGTGTAACTACCTTCTGTGCAGCTGCTGCGAGATTGAGATTTATCTCCAGTCTGAAGCGTGTCAAAAACACGTCATTCATTTAAAGATATTACATGTTGTGTGCACAAATGTTTCTGCATGTTGGTCGTGTTCCCCCCCGACACTGTTATCTCCACTTTGCAATGATTGCAAGTCGCCCTGTTTCCGTCTGTTTTGGTGAAATGCAGCCAAACTTTGGAGCGTTTGAACCGAGTGGGTGACATTGTTACTACTGATGCACTGCACGTGAGAAACTCACGTAAGTTATGTGACGTAATTAGTCGTGCTTGCTGGAATCGATAAGAGAATCGTTAGATAATTGAAACACACGTAACCGGTTCTCAACAAGTTCTCGATTCCCATCCCTACATACTACCACTCCCCATAGCTTCAACCTTTTCGCTGTCGTAATAGGTGCTGTATACGTTTCTGATGATGAGGTTACCATAGCTATCAGCAGTCAGTGCTCTGTGATTCCCATTCCCTGCTTCACTCGTAATTCTCCTCCCGTTCCCAGAGAGATGTTGTGATTCATTTAAAAAGTGTTGTTTTGTTTTTTTCCCTCCCAGACACCAGAATGACTCAGTCAGCGTTAAAACAACGTTTTAACAACATTTCCTTTTTCTTCACCCACGCAGCCTCCTACCTCTACCCCGGCTTCCAGGGACTCATGTCGGACAATGACACCGTCCGCCTGGGCCTGGACTTCCAGAGGATGCTGAGGATCAACCACATGCTCTACATCGCTGCCCGGTCAGTCACCACCGCTCGCCTGCTCATTTAATGAGCGTCGCTCTTTGTACACTGTTTACTGAGGGCGGAAACACACACACACTACTGCCTGCCTACGTTTGTAAGTTACAGAGTGATTATATGCACCCTGCATGAGCAAATCTGATTACATTAATACAAAAACATGGTGAGACAAAGGATCCAATTCCTTCACTCCTGATTTTATCCTCCCCTAACTGATTCTAGTTCATACCTAAACTTTATCCGCTGGCTTCTTAAAAAGCTTCATCAGCCGCCAAGTTTCTCTTTTGTTCTATTAAATAATGTTGTTTCATCTTTTAATCAGTAAATTTAATTAAGGCATAAAGTTAATTTAGTTCTTGTTTAGGCTGACAGCTGTGCGAGAGGAAAATAGATGAAGATGTGCAACAGCACATTAAGGAAAACATGCAGAGCTCATTAAAACACCTCCAACAGTATGAAGGAGGTGAAAACAGATCTGCGGTCATTTACCTGAGAAACCTTTTGTGTGTGAGTGACAGCTGCTCCAAGACAAAACGGCTCTTTGGTGCAAATTCAGGTGAATTTATGAATCCAAAACTTCCAGAAGGCTCAACAGTCAATTCTGTCTCCTCTCAAATAATCCTTCTATCGTCGCTGTGAGCGCTGGTCGGACTTCAATTAACCGAGGCAGCAGCACCTCCACTCCATGTTTCAACTTTTTTTTTTCTAGTGCATCTCTCAGCGTAATTGCTCTTTGCTCCGCTCTCGATCAAGATGTCGAAGGTTAATTATCTTTAAAAAAAAAAAAAAAAGTACGAGGTTGCACCGCCTGTTTTTTAGCGTGCAAAATAAATTCTGCTTCATTTTTTTTTTGGCTCTGGCTCAAACTGCGTTGCTGCCAAGAGAAATAATAAAATAAAAGGTATGGAGATACTTAATGTTCCTAAATGCACTTAATAAATTCCACAACAAAGTGCACGGCTCGCTTCACGAAGTGATTTATACGGTTGGTGTCGATAGTTGGGGAAAGTTTGGGCCGAGTTATGAAGTTGGAAAGCCCGTCCAGCTTCCACAGCCTCGACCGATCCTATCGAGCCGGATAGAAGCTTTTAGTGATCGTATGTGGAGATCCACCCACTAACTGTGCCTCCACTCTCTCTGTGTCTCCTGCAGGGACCATGTGTTTGCCGTCAATCTCGCTACTTCATCCGAGCAGATAATCCCTCAGCAGGTAAGAACGTCCATCCACAGTCATCAGTGTTCGCTGTCAGCGTATTCCTACACATGTTTTTTCAGTTATGATTCAGGCCTCCGAAATCAGACACAGAGTTTCTGCAGTGCAGCCTCAGCGTGAGCAGACATACCAGAATTTATGTGACTGACATTTGTTCCAGTTTATGTACGAGCTAAACTTGAGCGGTCTCTCTCATCATCCTCATCTTCATCCTCATCATCTGCCCATGAACTCGCTGGTTTGTACTGAATGGAAGCACACACTCGTCGGTTCAGGACTGTGACCCGTTCACACATTTAAAAAACTAACAAACCAACGATCAGAGCAGTAAATCAGTTTAACGTGAGCGTCGCCTCGGGCTCTGACACTTCAGGAGTGTTTGATTCGTCTTATCAACACCAATAATCGGCGAGTTACCGGTAAAGATTCTGGGCGAAGCAGCCGTCCTTGACATTTTCTGCGATTTGATGTTAAAATCAGGAGTTTTGCTTGTCAATAGTTGCTCTACCTGCGTTTAAAGCAGAGCCGTGCTCTTTAGACGTTAGTCTGCAGCTCTGTTCTTGTTTTTCTGGAGCACACACACACACACACTGTGTTTTTACAGAAAACAAATCTCTTGTAAAGTGTGTGCGTATCTCATTATTTTCCATTCTACCCTTTGCCTCACTTTTTCATTCGAGTATTAAGCAATCTCTCTTCAGACATATATCCAATACAAGTGGAGCGGGGCTCTCGTGGCGTTTGAAGTGCCACGCTTCCTCCTATCCGAATCTCATTTGTCAAACATGATTGCACTTAAAATAAAATCCCTCCGAGGCCCGGGCGTTTGTTTGCTTGTATTTAGATTAGTGCTAAACACGGATATTCATTCTGATAAGGCCACAGCTCCATGTCAAGGAGATCTAAAGTATTGATTTAAGTGTAGACTGGAGCACCAAGAAATGGGAATTTTCTGAGCACCGCGACGTTAGTCCATCTTTTTTCCATTATGTCATATGAGAACTTTGGATGTTTGTGTATGAAGCATTTCTTTAGCTGTTCAATCAGAAGCTCCGCCGCCTCCGGTGTGACAGCAGGGAGCCGAGCGGAAAATGATGGAGGCCTGCAGCCACGCTCTCGCTCCGCCGCTCCCGTTATCCACCCGAGCTCGATCATTAGCGTGTGACTGGCTCATATTACCAGAAAACGCTTCCTCCTCTTCATCACCGATCCAGCTCTTCCTTTCTCACACCGGGCCTCCACCACTCATTCATATTCTGCCCATCACTGATCTCCCCGGGCCTCGGTGGCCATAAGTAATTATTAGTAAACCGAATCGAGCGTGGACAAGGCGGGGGGCGATTAGCATACCGCTGACTGCTGCCGAATCCGTCACACGTTCACAAAGTGGAGCTGGAGATGTTCAGAGCGTGGACCCGGAGGGGAGGCCGGCTTTAACATTTAGAGTCCATCATATACTGCTCGGAACATTTCAGATCAGACAGTAATAATTTAGCGATCGTTGGTGTCTAAGGGGTCCTAACTTTGCTCCGATGTGTTGTCACTGCTGCACGATCACATCCACTTTACTTTGAGTCACAAAACCTCATTCACGTATCAGTCCACTGCTGAAAATAGTCCCTAACAAATTAATATTTACTTCTGTTTTCCGTTTTTTTCCCTCAGTATTTAAGTCGATGCCGTGTCTCAGTATAACAGATGACTCGTCTGTTGTTTATCGCTCTATTGACTGTAAAGAAGATGATTAAACAAAACGAGGCCAGCAGCACCGCGGTGTCGCCAGCAGACTCACGAATCAAAGCAAAAGATTAAAACTTAAATGACTAAACTGGAAGAATCTCGTCTAGTCTGTCTTAAGACAAACATACATATGCATAATCCTTTAATGCGTTCATGAGACTGTAACAATGGAGGCCGTCCACCATGAAGAGAACAAGGAGCCTGTGGGACAAACCGTGTTTCAGGGACAGGTCCGAGGCACGGAGGACGTTCTGTAAAAAAAACAGTAGAACTAAAGAGAAGATCCATGCACACACAGAGTAAATAAATCTGAATATTTCCAATCATTTAGAGGTTAATTACCTTTGTGCTCCTGAGAGAACAGTCCACCCTCTGAATAAAGGTATAAGTGGCTGAAACTGAGACCGGTCCTTTTCATGATCGGCATCAAAAAAACCCCGTCTGAAATATCAGGAGTGCGGGGCAAAAAGATCGAGATCAGATCGCCCCTGCTGCTCCTGAGAGGCCGTCCCATGATGCCACAGCGCTGATGAATGCCACGGAGTGAGGCGTCTGCTCGTTTGTTGACAATCTTCTGAGCGAGTTTGAAGTGAGCGCGAGCAGCAGCAGCAGCGTCCTCGCCGTGTTTACGAGCTCCGAGGAAGATTGTGCTCAGTGAATGATCTGACGGCGGCACGTTAAACCTTCAGCCGGCAGAGCTTGTTAACACGCTGACTGATCTTTTTCTATAACTGCACACTGACCACGAGCACTGAAACAGGAAGTGTGTGAAGACTAAGAGGGCAGAGCTTTTGTCCAGCAGGTTAATTGGGGCTAATTGACTGCTCCTTATATGTACAGTGAAGTGATGCAAACATTGCAGCTCTTCGTGTGTGTGTGAATGTTTAGCTACCCACCGACGAGCCGCTGCCACCACCGCTGCAGGCGTTTCTTATTTTCCTCTGTTTGTTGTTTTTTCCGCGCCGCACTTTATTGAAGTTAATGAGATTTTTCATCACAGCTGTCTCGTAATAGCACTTGAACGATGGGGGTGCGACAAAAAGCCGGGATGGTGGGAAACAGCTTGTCTTTGAGCTGACAGTCGGCTGTCTGTGTGCGTCTTTCAGAAACTGACTTGGAAGACGAAGGATGTGGAGAAGTGTACTGTGAGAGGGAAGAACAGCGTGAGTACACATCTTTCCTCTCTCTGTCTTTTCCCTGCACACTGAAGTTTTGTTACCAGCAGAGGTGAGCTTATCAGAATCAGCCACACATCCGTCAGGAGATGACAGACCAGAGGGGCTTCAAGCATCCACAGAGCTGCAGAGAAACCACGAGATAATGACTGTAAAACTGTGTGTGTGTGTGTGTGTGTGTGTGTGTGTGTGTGCGTGTGCGTGTGCAGCAGAAGCCAACGCGGACCTCGTCTCTAACGTACAATAACATCAAGCTGTTTTCCTCCTCTGACAGGACGAATGTTACAACTACATCAAAGTGCTGGTGCCGCGCAACGACGAGACGCTGTTCGCCTGCGGCACCAACGCCTTCAACCCCACCTGCCGTAACTATAAGGTGAGATACAGCACCGCCGTGCGCCCGCCCGCCCGCCCGCTGCCTCCCGGCCTCAGTTACAGATAAGAGATGATATTACAGCTGTTATGAGATGTGTTTGCTTCTGTCCTCGTGTGCTGTTTCACTTGTACCCTGTTACTTAAGTTGCTACTGGAAATGACAAACTGCAAACTGAACTCGTATCACATTAGCGCCACGCTTGCTTTTTTGTGCGTGTGTGTGTGTGTGTGTTGTCAGACGGTTGAAGCGGTAAACACACATTAATGCAGGTCGCAGAGGCTCGCACAGAACAGATGTTTCATACATTAGTGAAAAGCTGCAAAATGATGCATGAAGTCACAGTTTTACACACATTGCACAGTGAGAGGGCAGACGGCGAGGCGGTAACGTATCCGTCACCATAATATTCGATTTGTAATATGATATAAACATATTATGATGCTGCTGATATTCCAGCTCGTTGACGTCACGTTTGTAAGATCGGTCCTGAAGGTCTCGTCTCCGAATCAGCAGAACCTTGTCTCGGTTTCAGACAAAGGAGACGTAACACACCACTGTGTGTGCACGTCTCACACTGTCTGGTCTTAGTCCTGGTCCCCTTAAAATCTTGGTCTTGTCTCAGCCCTAATACAGTCTGGTCTTGGTCTTGATTACAACCAGAGCCTAACCCTAGTTATTTTATAAACACTAAATCTGATATAATCACTTAGTATTATTTATGTGAATGTGTTACGACCCTTAACTCGTCCAGTTTACATCAGGTCGGCACTTGGGCCGCTCTGATTGGCCGGGTCGGTAAAGGTGCCGCTTCAATCCTGGACCTCTGGACTTCGGGGACGGGTCGAATCAGGGAATCACGCCTCCGACAGTGGAAGCTAATCAGACGTCGACGGCCACACATCTGGATTTACATAAGAAAACACAACACGCACGCGGCTGTAGCAACACGACAGATTAATCTGCAGCATCAGATGAAGCTGTTAAAGCCAGAGGAAGTTAAAAAACAACATTTACTGTGCCACATTTTCATTTAGCACATCAACAACTACACACACAGTCCATCTGTGATCGGCTACTAGAGCCCAGACAACAGATAAAATAATGACGTCTGCTGTGAAATGACACCGACACAAACATACAGAGACGCGTCATTCCAGGCTGAGTGCAACAAAACTGCAGGCGCACGCGTGAGAGTAACAGCCGAGGTATTAACTGTAAATAAAAGGACGGGCTGAACAACCAGGACACAGACTTTGCACGCTGGTTTCCATGTGCAGGACACACAGTGTACCGCACATGTTTAATCCTGGTATCAGATGTGGATTAGACACCAGGCCTGACCTTAACACACCGCTCACCGTGGATGTTTCCGTATTTGTGTTTTCCACTTCAAACGCTCAGTGTTGGTGGAATAATATGTCGAGTCAACACGACGGGGAGAGAGCAATCTGTTGACAGAACACAAGATGTGCTGACGGTGGTAATAACACAGCAGCAGCTTCTTACACACCTCTGACACGGCTTAGCTGAGGGGGGACAGGAAACGAGACGACGAGAGCTGGGTCGAATCCACGCCGCCCGACCAGGCTCTGCGGTTATTCAGTGATAGACCGAGTGAAAACTTGGAGCATTTGTTTAAGAACAATACAAGTAAAGCTCCTCCAGTCTGAGGTCGGCTGAATAAAACCCAACATGATTTGATGGCAGAGGCTCAAAGGTGACATCACAGGTTTGGACTGTGATTCACAGCAGGCCATTAGAGGTGGAAGAAGGAGTGCGCGTCCTATAGCACAGACTGTAAATCCAGCAGTGTGTGGGGGAGAGAGTGAAATCCAAAGGGGAGCTGAATAACTCAAGACTCTTCTTTTTTTTTTTTTTTTTCCACTGCGCTGACCTCACATATCTGTGTCAGGGAGTCAGAGTGGGTGAGAACCGGGGTCCGTCTGTGGTTTCAAACGGATCATTTAAAGGGATTAATACGAGCGCGTTGTTTTCTCGCTGTGGATCACCTCTGAACCTGCGATTTACTGCGGGCTGGAGTTCTGACCTTGAGATGGAAAAATGTGCAAAAGTTTTCCACTTAACACAACAACAACTGTAAGAATGATAGAATAAGTCCAGTTAAACACAGACCTGTACAGATTTACATCATAGCACACATATATGACTTCTAAGGAGTCATATTATTCCCAGGTGTCCTAACGACATGTCTGTCAAACTCTTTGGTCAAGCTTGTAGCCAGGACTTCACCATCTGCTTATGTCGTAGGTCCTCTGAGGCTGGGGGCATGTAGAGAAGTCAGGCTTAGCTCTGATCGTCACCATACTTCACCAGCTGTCCTTTGCTGCGTCGATGCTCTTTCATAACCCGCAGGGTGGTTCTGGTTCTGGAATATGTTCATGAGCTCGTTAGTGACGTCACTACCGGCTCAAACTCAAACAGGAGACAGTGTGGCTGCAGCAGCTCGCGCAGAATGGAGGCGGTTGTTGAATTCAAAAATATCAGAAGAGCTGAAAATCAAAAATGAACCTTTAAATCAGAATCTGTTTGTTGAAGAACCTTCAATATATGCAAAGTGGTCATTACAAAAAGGTAGACACGAGTAACAACGATCAGCACCAGTGAGTCCAGATGGACACGAACTTTAAAAGAACAAAGACAAACTAGTGCAACATTATACAGAAAAGAAAGAAAAAGAAAATATATAAAATGAAATCTTCATATATGAAATAATCCCTCTGCAAATACACTAGAATAGTAACATTCTTCAATTTTAGGTAGGACATCAGGTCTTCTTGTCATTTTCTCTGTTTGCTCTGATATAAAAATAAGTATCAAGTAACTTTTTTATACATATTAAAGCTTAAAATGATTCAAATGTTTTTATCGTGACAGCCTGGGCACCATAAATGATCCTTCCGTTACCGTTAGCTTGTGGATGTTTTTGTCGTTGTGTATATTACATAAACACTGTCCCCGCAGGACAAATAAAGTTTATCTTCATGAATGAAAAATGAAAACAGAACAAGTTAATTAAAGAACATGAAGACACAAAATAAAATGACATTTAAAAAGGAAATCAAAGCAACGATTGCTAAAAACAATGAACTCAAGTTTTTCTTTCCGCCGTGTGAGCTCGGCATGCGGAGTCCAAAGCTGGCCGGGCTCAGAATAAGATTGGACAGTCACCGTTTGGAAATGGACAACTCACCCAGAAGTGAATGTTTGATGACCTTGAGTTATTGCTTGTGAACCTCAGTGGTGCATCCCCACAGACGGACGCAGATGAATCATGTCTGAGGTGTCGTGGAGGACCTGCACAGTCTCATGGCTCAGCTACAGAGTATGTCCAAAGGTCAATCCACAGGGGTGAGATTCATGTCTCCCTGCCGCAGACTCCCTTTGGTAAAGAGCGGCTGATTTACACAAAACATACCCTCAGATTCTTTCCCCCTCCCCAGCTGTGCTCCCTCCTCCTCCTCTCGTCTGGAGTACAAGAGATGACTATCCAGACAGCTGGGGAGGCAGCGAGAAAGTGTAAATCATATCAAGGAATCTGTCTCTGGGACGCTCTGAAAAATCTGTGCAGGACAAGGGGGGATTGAATGCGAGGCGTCTGCGTGTGTGTGTGTTAGTCAAAGACATGAATGGATGCCCAGCCATGAACGCGCAGCTTTACTGACCAGACTGCTGAGACAGCTGGTCTGTAGACAACAGAGAGGCTGTCTTCAACATGCCTTTGTGATACAACAAAACCTTGAACCGTCAAATCCGTCTGTCTTCGTCCGCCGCCGGGGAAACCGTCGACATCCTCGGTTCTTTCCGACTCCACAGGTCTGCTTCTTGTCAGTAACCAAACTGCTGTTTTCACTTCGAAATCGAGTCGCTCTGCGGGCGAGACGTTCGGCCGGCGTCCGATTTGATCAGGAATAAAAAGAGATTTGTGCCCTTCAAATTAGATCAGACACCGGATGAGACCCTTTCTGTTTCTATGGTCACAATCCTGCTGATAGTCTTTCTTTTATTTCTCACTTGAAGTATTTCTGCATGACATTTCTGACGACTCTCCCGGGTTCAAGATCACACCGCGGAGAAATATCACAGTTCAAAATCTTGCCTTGCCCTTTTACAGACATTAAAGTCTGAGTAAAGTAAAAAAAAATCTGCGCTCTGAGTTTGAGAAAGTGTGATGATTAAAAGTATCGACAAGTTTCTGAAATTAGGCGTCAAAATCAGGTGAAAATGACTGAAGCGTGAACATGACTAACTCTGAAACACTCTGAGCTGAGATAAATTCATCTCTGTCTCTCTGCTCAGGGCGGCCTCAGCGTGTCATCGAGCCGCCCTTTAAGGACCGCCCACAAAATCCTGAGACTGAAAACTGGTAAAAAACAGTTTGAACCTCCAACTCCACATTTCACTAATAGTTTAAAGTCTTTTCACGGGTTTCCAGCAACTATTTTCCAACATATTTCATCGCCTTTACGAGTTTCTACCTTGTCATACCAGAGCTTTACTTCTTGTACATTTCAAACCTGTGAGCTCCGGCTGTCGCGCTTTCTCGCTCTTTGAGTGCTCGTGTTTCTTTCTTGCTTCTCCTCATGCGTCTGCTTCTGGTTGTGTAAAGGCCAGACTGGAAGAAGAAACCCATTAAAGTCACTCAGTCCATGCCTCTTTCTGAGCTGGGAGCTTTCCGAATAGCACTTTACACCAAATCTAACCAAAGCTCGACCGTGACGCTGCACAGGTGGTAGATTGAATTAAAGCAGCAGAATAATACAGTCCATTACAAACTTAGAGACTCAGTGTGAACAAGAAAGGAACACTTGAAGCTCCACAGAAGTGATATTTAGGGCAGAGCTGTTGTGTTTGATTGCATCAGGTACAAAAAGGTACACACACACACACACACACACACTTTAGAGAGTGTGAAGTTGTTTTTGTGCAGACGTCTTGGGGCAGTTTTTCTCTAAGAGTTTGGATCATGTATTTTCTCCACCGCTCCATGACTGTGTAGTTTCATGTTCACAGAGTGAAGTCAGTCAGTATTTTGATGAGTTTGTTCACATCTTCATTTGTCCTTTAATGACGTATGTAACACCGTTTGGGCTGCAACATGTTCCACTCCATCAGATTTTACTCATCCACAATGACAGATAATAAATAAACAGACTTGTGTGTCTTCATATTTACATCGAACTCCTTCCATCATTTTTAAATGGTCCTCAGACATTCACTCATATTCTCTAGGACACTCTCAGGACTCCTGTGAATCAATATTATTGACATACAGATGAATGACTGTTTTCTATCTGCATTCATTATCTGCATCATCGTTATTCCAAACACGTCTGAAATCGTCTTTAATTAGCAAAGATTTACTTAACGGATCTGAGCATGAACCTTAATGTCTGCTCTACATTTTTCTCTCTCGTGATATTTATCCATCTAAACTGAACTGTAGTAATAATTAATGATAAAGTTATACATCCTCATCTGCACATTTTCACGACGTATCAGTGAATCATCTCTTAATTAAATTCCATGAATATAACGAGCTGTAATTATAGTATAGGTAAAGTTTACTCAGGCACTTCTCAGCTGTGTGGAGAAGTAGTAGTAGTCATGGTAGCAGTAGTAGTGGTAGTGGTAGTAGTAGTGGTGGTGGTGGTAGTAGCAGTGATAGTAGTAGTGGTAGAAGTGGTAGCGGCGGTGGTAGTGGTAGTAGTAGTGTTAGTAGCAGTGGTAGTAGTAGTGGTAGAAGTGGTAGTAGTAGTAGCGGTGGTAGTGGTGGTGGTAGTAGTGGTAGTGGTGGTAGTAGTAGCGGTGGTGGTGGTGGTAGTAGTAGTGGTAGAAGTGGTAGCGGTGGTGGTAGTAGTAGCAGTAGTAGTAGCGGTGTTGGTGGTGGTAGTAGCGGTGGTGGTGGTAGTGGTAGTAGTAGTAGTAGTGGTAGAAGTGGTAGTAGTAGTAGCGGTGGTAGTGGTGGTGGTAGTAGTGGTAGTGGTGGTAGAAGTAGCGGTGGTGGTAGTAGTAGTGGTGGTAGCAGTGGTAGTGGTGGTAGCAGTAGTAGTGGTGGTAGTAGTAGTAGTAGTTGCGGTGGTGGTAGTGTTAGTAGCAGTGGTAGTAGTAGTAGTAGCGGTGGTAGTGGTGGTAGTAGTAAAACCCTGTGTGAGTTATTTCAAACCCAGATAAATCAGATTTTTTACTCACTGTTGTAAACGTCTGAAAACCTTTATTGTAGCAGAGTTAGCTTCAAGCTAAGTCACATCTGAAGTCTGCTAGCACATGGAAACATAAACATGGAAACAAAAACATGGAAACATAAACATGGAAACATAAACATGAAAACATAAACATGGAAACATAAACATGGAAACATGAACATGGAAACATAAACATGGAAACATGAACATGGAAACATAAACATGGAAACATAAACATGGAAACAAAAACATGGAAACATAAACATGGAAACAAAAACATGAAAACATGAACATGGAAACATGAACATGAAAACATGAACATGGAAACATGAACATGAAAACATGAAAACATAAACATGGAAACATGAACATGAAAACATGAACATGGAAACAAAAACATGAAAACATGAACATGGAAACAAAAACATGAAAACATGAACATGGAAACAAAAACATGAAAACATGAACATGGAAACAAAAACATGAAAACATAAACATGGAAACAAAAACATGAAAACATGAACATGGAAACATGAAAACATGAACATGGAAACATGAACATGAAAACATAAACATGGAAACAAAAACATGAAAACATGAACATGGAAACAAAAACATGGAAACATAAACATGGAAACAAAAACATGAAAACATGAACATGGAAACAAAAACATGGAAACAAAAACATGGAAACAAAAACATGGAAACAAAAACATGGAAACATAAACATGGAAACAAAAACATGAAAACATGAACATGGAAACAAAAACATGGAAACAAAAACATGGAAACAAAAACATGGAAACAAAAACATGGAAACATAAACATGGAAACATGAACATGGAAACATAAACATGGAAACAAAAACATGGAAACATAAACATGGAAACATAAACATGGAAACATAAACATGGAAACATAAACATGAAAACATGAACATGGAAACATGAACATGAAAACATAAACATGGAAACAAAAACATGAAAACATGAACATGGAAACAAAAACATGAAAACATAAACATGGAAACAAAAACATGAAAACAAAAACATGGAAACAAAAACATGGAAACATAAACATGGAAACATGAACATGGAAACATAAACATGGAAACAAAAACATGAAAACATAAACATGGAAACATAAACATGGAAACATAAACATGGAAACATAAACATGGAAACATGAACATGGAAACATAAACATGGAAACATAAACATGGAAACAAAAACATGAAAACATAAACATGAAAACATAAACATGGAAACAAAAACATGGAAACAAAAACATGGAAACAAAAACATGGAAACATGAACATGGAAACATAAACATGGAAACATAAACATGGAAACATAAACATGGAAACATGAACATGGAAACATAAACATGGAAACATAAACATGGAAACATAAACATGGAAACAAAAACATGAAAACATAAACATGGAAACATAAACATGGAAACATAAACATGGAAACAAAAACATGGAAACATAAACATGGAAACAAAAACATGAAAACATGAACATGGAAACAAAAACATGAAAACATAAACATGGAAACAAAAACATGAAAACATGAACATGGAAACAAAAACATGAAAACATAAACATGGAAACAAAAACATGAAAACATAAACATGGAAACAAAAACATGAACATGAACATGAAAACATAAAAACATAAACATGGAAACATAAACATGGAAACAAAAACATGAACATGAAAACATGAACATGAAAACATGAACATGAAAACATGAACATGAAAACATAAAAACATAAACATGGAAACATAAACATGAAAACATAAACATGGAAACACAAAAACGTAAACATAAAAACATAAACATGAAAACATAAAAACATAAACATGAAAACAAACATGAAAACATAAACATGAAAACATGAAACTCAGGACGAGACGCCTGAAACCAAACGATGCTCAGCAGTGCTTCACCTATTAAAGTAACGAGGAGGTGAAGGTCAGCCAGCCTTTTAGTTCACCGTGATGAGACGTGTGTGTAGCCACAGTTTGAGCACAGAATAACAACACACACACACACACACACACACACTCTGTTTGTGTCTGACACTGCATCATATAAACCAAGCTATGTGTTAATGGACTGTTAACGTGCTGCGTGTGTGTCCGTCACCTTGTTGTGACACACACACACATCAGTGGGCTGTGCTGTTGTCTTACCTGCGGTTTACAATCTTGTTAACAGCAGCTCGGGAAACAGCAGCTTAATATCTGCGGCTGGGAGATAAACCGTCCCCTCAGCCGGCGACAGCACGACTTCACGTACAAACTAATCTTTATGACGCACGTGTTGCCTTTTCGTAATCACAGGTCTTCACACGCGGACACAGCTCTCACATTAAAGAGTAAAACCAGAGCGCTGTCTTCACGTCCTAATAATAAAGTCCTGTTCTGTGTCCTCTCTGACCTAGATGTCCACACTGGAGCAGGAAGGGGAGGAGGTGGTGGGACAAGCTCGCTGTCCCTTCGAGTCCCGCCAGTCCAACGTCGGCCTTTTCGCAGGTGAGTTGTTGTTGTTGTTGTTGAAGCTCTCAGTGGTGGAAACAATCGCTACCTGACTGTGAATCCATTCAAACAAGGTGAATCAGCCTTCAGAGGCTCTCAAGGTGATGCAGCAAGTTCAAACGCTGCGTGATGATTGGACCAGTCGAGCCGGCTGGGATCTTCTTTAGATTCTCTGAGGGAGCGTTTATGAAAAACACCCTGAGCTCATTAACTCTCATCGTACTAATACAGTCAATAATATATTAAACATACACGGACTAAATAACTCTAATTAATAAACGACCTCGTCCTGCTCTCACTGCGTGTCAGTCAAACGCGTCGCACACAATTTTACAGTCTTATCTCGTACATTAGAACATGAATATTTTATTTAAGAGTCATAAAACATTTTATTATGAAATGACGTGTTTGTATTTCTGACTTTTATCATCATGTGTCCTCTGGGCGAGCAGCGTTTAGAGCTGTCGACGGAGCAACAAGAGGAAATCTGTCTCTGTCCCATGGCAAACAGGAAGTCCATGAATAATTCCATAATCTATTAAAACTGCATAAAATAAAACGCATTAATTAAAGCAAGAATAATGATATGACGCCTCTGTGGTCAGCTGAGGGTTAAATACAAACGAAGCACGTGAAATCGACCAATGTTGCAGCTGATAATGTGAATTTTTGGGCTTTTCTGTGGATTTTTGCACCAATAGGATTCATGCAAAGGTTCTTAGGCTTTATTTATTCTTCATTGACAACCTGCAACAAGCATACAAATCCATACAGTACACCTCAGATATGGTTTAAATTTGTTAAACACTGGATTTAATTTAAGTTTAAGGAGCTGATTTTATTAATTGTACAGGAATAAATAGAAGAAATAAACTAAATAAAGTGTGTTTTGATTTCTCTCAGTCGTGTGGTTAATTAATACAAGTATGCAGACTAAGAGAACAAACAAAGATCTGAAAATGGATCAGCCTCGTCGTTAACTCGTCATCTCAGTCTGTCTGTATAAATGTAATTCGGTGTCGATGCTCGAGTCATCGCGGGCTGTAATCTGAATTTCCGTCACTAATCATAGCGAAGGAAGGAAGCCGATACTTTGCGAACATGTCGAGGGGGTCGAGTTCAGGGACGAGTGAAGTGAGAGCCAGACCTGCACTTAATCCTGCCAGGTTTCCACTGACATTTATGCAAAGTTCACCCGGGGCGTTGATTCAAAGTGACACGTTCTCCTACGACAGTTCTCATCTGTTTGATTTTTAAAGGCCAATAAAAGTCACCTGTGACCAACACAGACACGTGAGCGGATGAAGCCGGTTGTTTCTTGGCGATCATGAACGGTTTGTTTCCTCTCTTTCCTCAGGCGGCGACTTCTACTCGGCCACCATGACGGACTTCTTGGCGAGCGACGCTGTGATTTACCGAAGTCTGGGAGAGAGCAGCCCGGTCCTGCGTACGGTCAAGTACGACTCCAAGTGGCTGCGAGGTGAGCGACGTCAGCACGTTAACGTACATGTGGCACTACGAGGCGGCCGGTGGAAACATAAGACTTATTGTCAACGTCTCAAATCTGGTTTCCTCTCTGTTGTGCAAAACATTCAGACAGCCGGCTTCTCATCTTCAGCCGGCGCTCTCCGTCACAGATTAAAACTGATTTCTGTGTTTCTGTGTCTGCCAACAATAAAGACAGAAACATCGCCGTGTAACAATCGCTCCCAGGTGAAATAATCCGATTGTGTCACGTTGGTTTCAGTTGTCAGAGTCTCTCCGTTAAAGCCTCGCACAGGGCTGAAACCAACAATCACTTTGTCTGTTAATTGGCAGTTATTGTCTTGATTTATCAATCGGCACCGCCCGAGCGTTGTCGTCCTCGTTAAAAGGATCGTGCAGCGTTCCTAAAGGGGGGTCCACATCCCGAGGAGCTGTTGTGTTGTCCTTTTCCACGGATCTCCAGACGTGTTTACAGTCTTTCATCCCTCCCGTGACGCTCGGCGGAGACTCGAGCTTCCAGCAGAGAAGCCTTTCAGCGACGGATCCAACCAGTGTTTGGCATCATCAACCAGCAAATGCTGATTCATCTTCTGTCGATGGATTAATCGACTAATTCAGATGTACCTCGATATATTTATGTTTTAGTTCTGTAGCTCTGCTTTAGTGTGTGATATACTGCGTGTGGATAGATATCGAACCCAACCTTATAAGTTATTGTATTCAGCCTGGCGCTCGGTTATCAGCACTGATCCGTCTCCAGCTCTGCAGGGAATGTAATCTCTGTGTTGTGAGCTCGTTCCCTCCTTTATCTCTCTGTCCTCATATTCATGTTTATTTCTTTTGGACCCGTTTTCCAAATGGAGTGCATCTGTGTTTACCCGCTCGCTCACAATGCTCCGTCATGTTGGAAATATAGAGGCATCAAACACGAGGCATATGTTTGTCACGTATCTTTTCTTCTTCTTCTTCTTCTCGCCTCCCGCAGAGCCACATTTCCTCCACGCCATCGAGTACGGGAACTATGTGTACTTCTTCTTCAGCGAGATCGCAGTGGAGTACACCACCCTTGGCAAGGTGAGCGGCTCGTTTCAGAGCCAGGCTTTTGGTTTGTGATGTCGAACGATGTCGCTTCTCATGCAAAACACACGACTGCATGATTTTTAACTGCGGTGTGATTACTGACTTATTCCCGCTCCCGTCTCCTCAGGTGGTTTTCTCCAGAGTCGCACGTGTTTGCAAGAACGACAACGGCGGTTCCCCGAGGGTGCTGGAGCGTTACTGGACGTCGTTCCTCAAAGCCCGGCTGAACTGCTCCGTCCCCGGCGACTCCTTCTTCTACTTTGACGTCCTGCAGTCGCTGACGAACGTGCTGCAGATCAACCACCGGCCCGCCGTGCTCGGCGTCTTCACCACGCAGGCCAACAGGTTCGGATCGACACAGTAATGTTTGTGTTTCAGAGGTGAAGGTGCATCACACCTTTATGGTTCTATTTTATTTGTTCACACATGGCAGGATATATGAAGTCATGTTTTCATGGACGTGACAGCCTGTGCTGCACTCACCTTAATAAACAGACAGACGCTGTGTCAGACGCTCAATCACAGACCTTTGTCCGGCTCTCCGTAACGTCGTCTTTCTTTTGTGCTCCCGTCAACAGCATCACCGGCTCGGCAGTCTGCGCTTTCTACATGGACGACATCGAGAAGGCCTTCAGTGGCAAATTCAAAGAGCAGAGGAACAGTGAGTCAGCGTGGACACCGGTTCCTGAGGAGCAGGTCCCAAAGCCGAGGTAAGAGACGCGTCTTTAAATAGCAAACTGTCATTTTCCGAGAACGTGTTTTTTGTGCCTCTGACAATGAAGTGTCTGCAGCTGCCGCCGTTATTGTTCTGCACAGACGTCGTCTCCGACCAAAAAAACAAGACACCTGCCAGCGTTCTCACATCTGTGCTGATATTATTTTCTTTGTTGCCATTAAACAGGCCGGGGTGCTGCGCCGGCGAGGGCTCGGCGGCCGCCTACAAGTCGTCCACCACCTTCCCCGACGACACCCTGACCTTCATCAAGTCGTACCCGCTCATGGACGAGTCCGTCCCCTCGGTCAACGACAGACCTTACTTCACCCGCACCACCAGCAGGTATTTGTTTTTTAACGGGAGGATGAAATATCACGCGTCTTATTCGAGACGAGCATCAGGACAGACGGATTGTAGGTCACCTGCACAGCGTTTGGACCTTCAATGAGTAAAATTTATATCTTCAGACAGCGAGGGAAGAGTCAGCACCTCCCAACTTCCACATGAATCAAGGTCAACGAGCTGAATTTATTCCTTAATAAAACTGACCTATATTCTGTCGGGTGATGAAATATTCGACAGAAACAGTTCACCTTGAAAATCGTGAATTTATGATGGAGGTTTTTAAACTTTTATTTCCAACAGTTTAGTCTCTTTATAGACTGCAGACCGTTCATTAATCACAAAATAATAAACATTTAGCTAATTACATGAAATTAATTATCAGTTATAGAACATTCACATCTCACACTGTGTGTTTGAAACATATAGAGATATATAAACAGTTTTTTAGGTCCAAAACCCAAAATATTTATAAGTTTGTTGCAGTTTTTCAAACCTTATGGATGTAATCGAGTGAACCTCTTGTCTCCTGTTCATTAGCTGCAGTAAATGTTGCTCTTTCCTTTAATGGTTTGTATGCAGGTATTATTTAGTATTTTCAATAGCAACATAATGTACCGGCAGTGTTTCCACACCCGGGGGCTGTGATTGGTATCGATGAGTGAGCTCAGGTGGAACACACAAACCTTGTCCCTCATTAAAACCCATCGGATTTGTCCGGCGGTCGATCTCAGGCCCACATCAAAAGACGAGCCGCGAGGGGGCTTCCTCCGAGTGTGTGTGTGTGTGTGTGTGTGTGTGTGTGTGTGTGTGTGTGTGTGTGTGTGTGTGTGTGTGTGTGTGTGTGTGTGTGTGTGTGTGTGTGTGTGTGTGTGTGTGTGTGTGTGTGTGTGTGTGACATTTGAAGATCGGCTGATATCGGATGATGATGGGGTGAATGTGGAATCGTTGTAAGTGTCACAAGTGTTTCAGACAGTACTGCACATACAGATACACATCACAGGTTCAGCCACACACACACTAACACACACACACGCACACACACACACACACACACACACACACACACAGCCTCTTCTCTGCCTCCTGAAGCAGAGCCAGGCTGACAGCCAGCCAGACACTGCAGCGGCTCCACACTGGGGAAACATGCGCCGCTTCGCATCTGGCCCCAAAAACATCACATCTGCCTCGCCTTCTCCTCAGAGAGGGGCTGAGATAAATTAAATCTAACCAGAAGCACATCACGCAACGCCGCAGAGTCATTGCAGGGACGTGCCAGTCAAGTCCATGAGGGTAAAACACACCAGCCTCCGTGGGACCATCTGAGCGAGAGGCGAGGACGCCGCTGGTGTCCTTTCAAAGAAGAATCTACATGCCAAAAAAAAAATGACGGGGAAGTTTGTTTGTTCAGATCCCCTGGCGAGAGCGGGAAAATGAGTAAGAGTAAGATTATCTCTCCGTCAACAAGCGCTGGACTCAAGGTGCCCTTCAGCACGGCTCGAATCCTCGACTGCTCCAGTGGAGCCAGCAGGAAGACGACGAGTGGCCATACCGGGCATGAAGCAGGACGACGCTCCGAATAATGCAACAGTTGACCGGACCTCTCCTTAAAAACACACACACAGAAAATTAAACATCAGCGTGTTGAGTAAAAGTTGCTAAACAACAACAGGAGGCATGGATCGATTGAATTTGGGTGTGGGTGGATGGATAGATGGGTAGATGAATTAACAGGATGAAGGGATTAAAGGATGTAGGCGATGGAGGAAGGGAACGGTGGGCTGGTAGATGAAGTGATTGATTGCACGCTGATGCTTCATACAATGAGCTCAGTGCTCGCCCACTCTTTGTTTTGTTTACCGCGGGAAATCGACTTTGACAAAACAACGGCGTTAAGATGTTAAGCAGCACATTTGGCATTGTTAGCCCGCGCTAATCGACGTCAGCGTGAAGCGAACTGACAGCTCCAATTTAGAAGATCTGCACTGTAGATGTCTTACTACAAGTCGTAGTTTCTCACCGTCTTTTGTTTTTTATTTACGCAGATTCAAGCTGACCCAGATAGCGGTGGACACGTCTGCGGGGCCGTATAAGAACTACACGGTGGTTTTTCTGGGCTCAGACAACGGACACGTGCTGAAGATCCTGGCCAGCACCGAGGGAGCCAACGCGTCCTTCAGCACCCAGCTCCTGGAGGACATCGACGTCTACAACCCCAACAAGTCAGACAATCTGTCTTTGATTTCACGTTGATATTTCTGGGTTCTGGTTCTGTTTTGAGTGTGCACTGTTTTTAATTATTCCCCCCTCCTCTCTCTCCTCTCGCTTTGTTTCTTTTTCGGTTTCTTGTGTGCTCTTCTCTTGCTTCCTCTCCTCCTCTCTGTGTTCTGCCTTCATCTGCCCTTCCCACCCACTCTTTGGTCTATTGTAACACTTTGCATCACCCCATACAGCTCGAGGGGATGTTTTTTCTTTTGTTTTCCCGACTGCACAGCTTGTGGAGTCTATCTGCGTGCTGTTCGATTCACAGCCGGCTTTCTGTATAATTTTCAGACTGTGCCGGTCGTCTGCAGCGCTGATTTTAAAAATGGAACCAAATCGAAAAACGTCTGATCTTTGACAGTTGGTGTTTTTTTTGTATTTTGTTCCCAGATGCAACGTGCGGGGCGAGGACAGGAGGGTGCTGGGTCTGGAGCTGGATCGGGATCATCACGCGTTGTTCGTGGCGTTCTCCGGCTGCGTGATCCGCGTGCCACTGAGCCGCTGTGCCGACTACAGCACCTGCAAGAAGTGAGTCACCTGTAGAGCCGAGCTTTGTCTCTGCGCTAGAACAACGTGTTCATTAACCAAATAACTTGATTAGCGCCAGAAAAACATGGACGAAGCGAGATCTCCGCCCCAAGTGAAACACAAGTGATGTAGCTCTTTGTTAGATTTACATTCAGACCCTCACATAAGTCCGTGAGCTTTGGTTAGTGCCCAAAACATGCCGAGGGTCACTTCTTAAAGACAGCGTGAGAAACTCTGATACCCAGAAGGAGCCTGACGTAGAACCGCTGCAGATTCCTGTTGAAATGAGCCAGTTCAGAGGGTTTAGCATCTAATCAGGATGCTGGAGGACACACTGGAGGTATTATACCAACCATCTGGCCTGGGAACATCTCAGCATCCCAGCAGGAGGAACTGGAGGACGTCTCGGTTACCTCAGATAAGTGTCAGTTATAATGGAACTTTCCTCTGTTTCCCGACAGTTTATACATTAAACAAAGACGGTGCTGTTAACGCAGCTCTATAGATCTTCTATTTCAAGAAGACTGATGACCCGAGAAGAAAGCATCAGATATCTAACCCCCTGTAAACTTGATGTAGATTTATCTGCAGTTTATGTTGGAACGTCTCGAGGGCTGAGACCACACTCCGCCCAGAAACCCTGAATGAATGTCGGCTTCCCTCCCGGTGTACCGGGAAGAAATGGCACCAGCGCTGCCAGGTAACTCAAGTAAAGCAGGATCAACTTCAACCGCAACTACCAATTTGAGAAATGTGTCCACTCATGATACTGTCAGGAGCTTCTGGACAAAAGCCTGCACCAGATAGCAGATGTTATGCTATTATCTGCCCGGTGCTCTGAGCTGGTTGGATCCACTTTTCTCTCTCCACAAAAAAAAAAAAAGCACTCTGAGGTTATTTGTGGTGTTGGCAGGTAAGCGAGAGTGAGATTACACTCTGAGGCGAGCTCGAACATTTGATTGACTCTGATCCTGTTCATGTTTGAGTGCACGTGATCCCACGATACAGCTGCGATAAGTTTGTAGTTGTTGTAGCAAACATAAATACTCAAAATATTCTGCTTCTCAATTAACTTTGAGAATTCAGCTTCCTACAGTAAATCACAGTTCCATGCACGGCCTGAACTTTTCCCTGCAGCACAAAACAACATATTTCTGTGATCAGACTTCAGTTTCAGTCTGCCTTTGCATGTAATTATCCGTTAAGTCTTTCATGCACGTGCGTACGTGCCAAAACATGATTAGAAACCTGGTTTATCCGGATGAAATCATCCCCACAACAACAAAAATATCTAGGTTCTCTGATCCTTTACCCAGATTTTAGGAACCAGGTTTCTCATTTACATTAAATATTAGGTTACCGCACAGAGACTGATATCATTATCAGCTATTTTTGGGTTTTAGGCCAGTTAAAACAAAGCAGAGATTATCAAGGCCATCAGTCATCTTCAACTTTTATTGTTTGTTTGAGAACAGAAAGTCAAATATCACATTCATCATTTATCATCTGACACTTTTTTAGCCTAAACGAGTTGAAGTTGAAGGTGGGAAAGAAATCTGTTCATTACAATCATCAACCCATCGTGAAGTCGGCGTGCATCACTTTCTGGCCTAATTGCTTCAGAGCGGAGGCTTCGAGTGCTGCTGTCAGGAGCCCGGCGTTGCTTTTAGAGCGAGTTTATGAGCTGAGCACGGCGGAGCCTTCAAGCATCTCTCTCTTTCTTCCGTCTGCAGCCTTTTGTTTTGTCAGGCGATGTTTTAGCTCCAGTTAATGTACGAGCTCCCTCGGCTTCGTGATCTATTTTTGGGGCTGTGAGGAATGTTGGCCCCTGTTGCACCCACCCCTCGACCCAGAGGAAGGATTTCTTCTCCGCTCCAGCACGGGAATACATACATATATATACCCATAGCATGCTAAGCCCTCATTGCAAAGGCCTGGAGAAGCTCTCAACATCGTTTAGTCATAAATTGAATCCAGCTGATTGGCCGAGAGCCAGCGACGGTGGCCCGCCATGTTGTTTTTTCTGAAGCTGGAGGAGAGAGACGAGGAGAAAGCTTCATCCCCAGGATCCTTTCAGAGACCAGAGCTACAGCACACCTCATCCTGGGATTAGGGGCCCCGTAAGCCTCATCAGCAGCGGTCAGGGGGTCAGGTTTCAGCTGCCATATCCTCCTTTACCACACGGCTGAATCCGTCTCCCTCCAGATGAGATTTAGCCCTGCTCTCTGTGTTCTGCCTCCATTTTCTCCGTCTCTGCATCTCTCTCACTCTTGGCTTGTTTCTCGCTCTCTCCCTCCCTCGCTGCATCGTCAGGTTTCTTTTTTCACTCGAGGCCCTGCTGCCAATATTAGGTTTCAGAAAATGTTTCCAACAGCGGCTAGGAACTGTATGAAACAGAGGTTTAATAAAATATATATATATACACACAGGAAAAGGGCAGAAGAGGCCCAGAACCTTAAAATCTGTAGATCCATGAATAACTCCAGTGGATATTTCCTTTTTTAAACCTTATTTTAAACTGTCATCGCAGTGTTGTAGTCAAGACTATCTAAACCAAACCAAAGACCAAGTCATGGCCCAAGACAAAACCAAGACCAAGGTATTGTGAGACTGAGTCAAGCCCAGACCGTACATCGCCTACGTTGGTTGTCATCTCATTAAGCGTCGACTCGAAGTATTTCACAAACCGCTGTGTGTTCTTTCAGAACTAAAACCCAGAGTCCTCTTTAAAACGCGGGCTTGAGATCGATCTCGAGACCACGGCCGATCTCGAGTACCACAGCCCCGCTTACACCCTCTAGGATCATTGTGTTTCATTAAGGCTTTTGGTCTTAATTTGTAGTTTCATTCATCATTTCTGTCAGTTATGAAGCTGTTGGACTGACAGACAGAAACTGTTTTTGCCACATTCTCTAAATAATTCAAGTCTAGAACGAGACAAACGAGCGATTTCGGTCTGATGCCTTATCGACAGGGCAGCATCATTTTGTCTGAGAAGTGTTTTCAGATCCGACACAGCTTTGATTATGTTCGGGTTGTTAAAAAATTCAGTAAAACTCCAAAAACGTCGAAGCAGGAAGTCGATCGTTTTTTTTTTTTCCTCTACCTGTCGGTTCCTCTACAAACCCGCCTGATCGTCCGACCGCCGTAGAGTTCAGCCATGGACTTGGTGAAGATGAGCAGAGTATAATAAACTAAAAACCTGCTTCTACATTTGTTATCTTAATCTCGTTAAGAAGCCCCATTGTATCATTTAAATGAGGCGTTCTTTATTTTCTGGAAAAACAATAACGATAAAACCTCAAAGCTTTTTTATAAAATGTAGCATAACAGCAGAATTTAATCATCTAATTAAATTAAAGTGCAGACGTTTATTTCTCAGAGAGCCTCTTTGTGTTTAGTCGTTATCTGGAAACATCTCCGGTAAGTCGCTCCCGGATATTGGCGAAATGACAGCTGGAAGTGATGAGCCTCAGCCCCCAGAAGCTGGATGAATCCCTCCTGCTCTCAGCAGCTTAATGGATGTTCCCCGCACACTGCGGCCGCAGACAAACATACACACCTATCTGTTCATCACGGCGTGACAGAATATGAGAGAGTCTGACGTTTTAAAGAGTGACAAGACATCGCAAACCTGCGAATACGTGAAAAAACAACATCCGACACTGACACTACTGTTTTCCCGTCCTGCCTCACTGTGGGGGTTCGCTCCTGTCATGTAACTGTGCAGGAATGCAGCGATGGAGACGAGAAGAGAAATGCATATATATATATATAAACCGTATGGCGAGCGGATGAATAATTCATAAAAAGCTGCACTATGCCGTGTCACATCCTGGCAGACACGCAGCAGCGAGAGTCTTTTTAGGGCCTCTGTCGGTCTGCGACGCTGTGAGAGAGCAGAGGAAAGAAAACATCTTTACTTATGTTTCTGATGAAAATAAAACTTGTTTTCCAGACACGCACAAACACAGTTCGATACAGCAGTTAAGCAGCGAAGTTCACAATGTTTAGTTTTTAATCGACTCTCTGAAGAATCAATTCGACTCTGCGGCCTCTTTGTTTTTTTACCGTCGTTGGGTAAATATTAAGTAACTCGTGCCAGAGCTCGTTCTCTTTGCTGTATTACAACATGTTGGATGACGCTGCAGATTTCTGCAGACTCGAGTCATAAATCAGAGTTTAGACGAGACGTCTCAAAAAGCCTCGTGAGGTACGAAGTTTGTTTTTAAGGACGAGGCGTGGGAAAGCATTCATTACACACCGTGTGTTGTTTCACAGTTTGGCATCATAAAGCTAATCACACATTTATTCTATTGAAAGGACAAAACAGAAACACTATTCACCAGGATGCTCAGCAGCAGCAGCAGCAGCAGCCCTGAAGACGCCTCACATGATTTTTTATGAGCCACAAAGTCCCAGTCGAGTTGCATAAACACAACAAACAACAAACTTTATGAGCTTTACTAAATGTGCATGACCTGCAGGCGTTTTTCATTCTTATCAAAAACACAGCAGCACTATTTGTTTGTGAAATCTCCCGGAGCGACCTCCGTGTGTTTGACGTCTACGTGACTCCGCGTGTGAATCGTAAGCTGACGTCTGTCTGGAGGAAAGACGGACAAAGTTCTACGGCGTTGTTCTACGACCTCGACCCGGCGTGGACGTCGAGGCTCGACAAAGCTGACAAATGATGCAGAAAGCAGCCGGTGACAGACGTG
The DNA here is from genome assembly GCA_004119915.2 of Collichthys lucidus. Classification (NCBI taxonomy): domain Eukaryota; kingdom Metazoa; phylum Chordata; class Actinopteri; family Sciaenidae; genus Collichthys; species Collichthys lucidus. Next base: position 31,885,120 of record CM014091.1, read on the forward strand.
ATGTTTCACCTCTGTAAGGTCACCTGCAGCGGTTGTCTCCATGACATCCACAGATCGGGTGTTGGTGTTTCTATGATTGTTTTTCTGTTGTTGTTTCTATAAAAGACACATTTTGCACGTACGTATACTCGGTTCAGCAGCAGGCATGCTAGTATCAGGATGTCGAATTCACAGATTTGCTCTCGGCGGGATTTCGTCTGTCATGTTTGCAGACTTGAGGGTGAAGGTGGCGTAACACCTCTGCGCTCACTTTAGACGGCTGCGAGTAACTTCAGATATTTAAAACAGGTCACAGGAGTCCTCATTAAGCTCATTAAACTCATTAAAACTCGTACCTTGACTGCCGTTGAAGGTTTTCGGTTCAACACGACAACGCTGAATCCGGCAGACCTCGTAATAATTCAGCATGTGAGTGAGTGCAGACTGGCAGCAGATAAACATCATTGTCTGTGCTTCACGCTTCGACCTTACAAACAGGAAGCGGTGAGGAAAATATCGTTAATTCTCTCGCTGACACCCGGTTGTTGTTTTTGCAATTATACAGCGTCGGGATAAAGACGGGGAGGGATCACGCGGCTCCTTCCAGAGTGCAGACTTAAATCAAACACGAGGCAGAGCGTCTGACCGCAGACGGAAGAGTTTAATCAGCAGAAGTGACGCGCGGAGGAAAAGTACGAATGTTGAGATCCTGCTGGGATTTTCTACTGTAGGGAACGTGACTAATTGCCGCTGATGGTGGTTAATGCCGACTGCCTTAAATGGAGGAAGTGAAAGCAGCATGTTATTTACTTAACACACACACACAGTGCTGGAGCAGGTGATTGACTCGTCTGCTGACTGCTAACATGAGACTGCAGCAGAGCCGGCTCCTCACTCAGATTAAGCAGATTCATGGTCTGTCAGTGTGACTGCGCTGAAAACTCCAAGTTAAGTTTCTGCTGGCCTGAGCGATCCTCGCTTAAAGGAACAGTCCAGATACAAAGAAAATATTTTAAAGGTTCAACTGTAGTTCACGCTCGGGAGGAGAGGGTGAGATGAGGGGGTCGTAATCAGCAACTACATCACAGGATAAAACACACAAACACATGAAAAAGGCGTAGATTGGTGACGCTGTGAAGCAGCATGGGATCATGGGAGTCTTCAACAGCGATGAAACCCAGATCAGTCGTCGTCTTTCTGTTTTATATTGTTTGTTTTGGTGGAGGGTTGTTGCTCCGATATTAGAAGAAGATGAAGATGAAGATGAAGATTTATATAGCACCCTTCAAAACACAGTTACAAAGTGATTTACAATCAAGTAAAAAACAACAACAGCAATAGGACAAAGGCAATAAATCAATAAAAATGATAATAAAGTGCAACATAGAACCAAGAAGAGTCTGCAGCCATGATCTGCTCAGGCAGGTTCCTGACTGCAAAGGCTCCAATATTAAATAATATTGATATTATATTAAATAATATCTGGAGATCGTTTCTTTTTTTTCTCTGTAGTCTGAATAAAAATCGATCGACGACCTCCGTTCACGATGAACGCTGCAGACTGACACCAGCATCTGTTGATGTTCTTATTACGTGATCTGACGTTTCATTTACGAACACAGGATTTAGTTTGTTTAGCTCATTTTTTATCTGTAAGCGTTAGTTCAGCTCTATATGCACTAATTTATGTGGTGAGTCCGACTTTAATGAAAGAATAATGTATCTGTGTCGACCAGCTGCTAATCCCACATTGTGTTCATACACGAGCCGCTCTGTCAGACGTGTGTTCCAGTCCTACAGAGATTCAGCTGCTGTGTTTAAATATCACCCCACTTTGTAAACTAATCAGCGTATTTGCATAAAAAGCTGATTCCAGCAGTCGCATGAAGAGTCTCGGTCATGATGTGAAGATTTCTGCTGTTCACACTAATGTTTCTTCTGTTCGGTCAATTAGAGACGCTCGCTAAACGAAAACTATCCGTGCGACTTTTCACCGCGCTTAGCGAGAACGCAGCAGTTAATGTGGATTTAATGTTTTTCTTCCACTAGATCTCCGGTCACGTGGTTCACGCAGCGCTTCACATGACGCTCATGACGTCACATGACTGTCTGTGTTTCTGTCTGTTGTGCAGGAGCTGTCTGTCTTCAAGGGACCCGTACTGCATTTGGCTCAAGTCAGGCAGCTGTGCCACAGTCACACCTGGTTTCAAGTAAGTCACACACACACACACACACACTCACATTGTGTTTATTATAGGGGAGATGTCACCACAACACATCTCTGAAATCATAAGATGCCGTCTGCTTGTGGTCCAGTAACAAACATCTAAAATCAGCAAGCATGATTCAAAGCGTCGCTTGTTGTCTCTGTGGAGGAGCTGACACAATAAAACCAGCAAGAAGCCCAAATAAAGTCAGAAACAGCATCTGACAGCAAAGGTATCTACGCGCCCACTTCACTGAGTCACTGCTGCCAAAAGCTGTTTGCGTTATGCCAGGTCAGTGAACTGATTTTTATGTGAAGGTGTCTATTAGGGCTTCAGGTGCAGATACAAACCGAGAGTTTTAGACGGTGAATCACAAACTGAGTTTTGACAAATATGTATAATAGAATATTTCCAGAGGCGGCGGTACACGCAGGTTCAAGCAGACACAGAAAACACATGTGATTCTTTCAGACGGGGAAATGTTCCGAGAAGCAGATATCTGTATAAATATGAAACTAACTCTGAAACACTCAGATGAATTCATCTGTCTCTCTAGCTCAGGGTGGCCTCAGCGTGTCATCGAGCCACCCTTTAAGGACCGCCCACAAAATCCTCAGACTGAAAACTCTTGACAACTAAACTACAACTGTCTTCCAACATATTTAATGTATTTGGAAAGAAATCTCAGAATTGCCTTTCCTTTAACATTTAGTTGATGTTGCTCCTCTCAGCAACTGTTTCAACATCACCGGTTTAGTTGCAGCAACTTCAAACTTTTAGCCAATCAACGCCGCAGCCCGTTTCATCGTCGATTCCCTCTCTCACACAGAGATTTAGTTTCTAATCAAAAACAGTCCAGCAGGAGACGTCAGCTGTTCATTCTTCTCTGGACAGAGTCAGACTAATTAGAGCGATCCGCTTCATAAACTTATTATTATTTTTATTATTGCAAGTTCTCTAACTCACAGTCAGCGGACAGATTTCCGACATTGTAGCCAAGCAGCTGCAGAAGCAATAATCTTCGTATATACCTCCAGTGAGTCGTTCATCAGCCGACCTGCATGCAGCGCCGGGGCAACGCGCTGATCAATAGCTAATCTAGAATTAGACACATGGGCAACGTCAACATGATGAATATCCGATCAGCTGTTTTAAACACAACAAACACTCCGTGGCTCCCGTTCGAGGCCGCACAGCGCGGATCCATCTCGTTCGTTCTCGAGTTGCCGACACGTATGACGGTTCTGAAATTATTATTGGTTCTGTGAGAGCGGCGCCGCGGAGAGAAAATAAAAGACGTAATTAACTTCTCTGTTCTTAATAAGTGCAGATATTGACCTGCACCCTGTGGTGGCAAACGGAGGGTTCGTGTGTGTGTGTGTGTGTGTGATGAGGTCCAGCTGAGATCAAGTCTTAAAGTCAAAAATCACGTCAGGATCTTTTTTTAAATCTTATTTCTGGTTGGACAGAAGACCTCCGAGCCTCGTGCATGTTTGATCGACAGCTTTTCTCATGAACATCTGAGCTGTTAGTCAGCGTCAGACGACGACGGAAACATTGGCAACGAATCTGTATCATGAAACCAAAAATTTTTAGATTTAAAGAGCCAAATTCAGAGAGTTCACGTTGGTTTATTTTTCACCTCCTTCCCTTCCTCTCTCTCTCTCTCTGTCATAAAATCTAAAGTGATGTTCGGCTGCATGTTTCAATCACGCAGCGGTGTGCCGCGCCGTCTGGCCAAATGGGGGAGAAAGATGAATAGGTGGTTGGATGGACAGATGGATGGATGGATGGATGGATGGATGTAGAGGTGGACAGATAGATGGATGCAGTAAAGAGTAGAGGAGGAGGAGTAGAGGCAGTTAAAGGTGCCATTTCCTCCACCTGTGCGCCTCAAGGACTCTGCGTGTCCCTGTGTGCTGATGTACAACCTGTTCCTAAATCACTTTCTTCTTGTGTACACCGGGTGTAAACTCAGTGTGTGTGGACTTTTCTGTAGACTGACGTCACACACACACACAGACACACACACACACACACACAGAGCGCCCCTCACCACCGTCGTCCGGCTTCCCAATAGATTATTCTGACGTTTGAAACGTGCAGGCCTGGAATCATCGCACATCCGCCGCTTTGTATTCCTTTATTTCTGCCCTCGCACGGACAGAGGCTAATGGGATTTCTTCTTTCCTTTCTTTCTCTTTAGATGCACGTTCCTGTGTGCCCTCTTTATATTTTGAGCATTTGACAGAATAATTTTAGGTTTCTTAAATCGTTCCATCTTTTGTTTCCAGTAGTTCCACATTTGGGGGAATATTTGCCGTCTTCTCGGAGCCTCGCTTTGTCAGACAACCAGCTTTTTGCAGCCGCTTACCTTTTGTATAAAGACCGAGAACAGCTGTTTGTTAATATGTTAATTAGTGAGCGTGCAGATATGCAGATTTGTTACCTTCACACGGAGCGGGCCTTCCTCACGCTAACTTTATGTTGCTGTGTCACAGTGGAAGGAGGCTCTGTAGCTTTCTCTGTCGCTTGGTACCAGCGGTGTGTTACGGCGGTGACCCTGAGTCACGGCAAAGAAAAGCTTCAAACTTCCACAGAAAGTCGTCAGACTCCTCCCGCGCTGTCGTCCGTCTCTCCTCTGTTCATTCACATCTTCAGTTCGTTCCAAGAAATGTCACTTTTTTCTCCTCGTGCAGCTTCAGAGCCACGAGGCGGCAATAACAGGTCAGGGACATGCAGCGTTAAGCGAGCGCTCGGAACAAACGGGCTGCTGCAGGCTTGAAACATTTCTATGGATGTTTTAATGTGTTTTGACGCGTCTCCACTTTTCAACCCTGCAGGCGGGAGGAGTTTGATACTTTTCATACTTTTAACCTCTTTAAGCCGAACAGTTCAACATTTTGGGAAGGAGAGTTCGCTCTGTGCAGTGTGAACAGATCCACCTCTAAATCTGACTAATTTACACTTTTTATCTCTGGGTTTGTGTTTAACTAACAGGCCGACGATGATCAGGGCGTCTGTACCTTTAATTTCTACTTTCACGTCAGTCCAACATGCCACATCTTGATATTTGGAGCGTGGGCTGTTCACAAAATGCTCCAAACAGAAGAGAAGCAGTAAATCTGATAATCTACTTCCTGTTGAGATGCGTTATTGTGAAGAGAGAAGTCATTCACTTAGTTCAAACCAAGCAGCAGTGCAGATATATCTGTTTGTTTAGGAATTTGTGAAAGTTTCATGGGTCAGAACTTTTTTTTTTCTACCTCCTGCACACACACAGAGATGATCATCAGGAAAAAGTAATGAGATTTTTACAGAGAATCTGTTTTGGTTTATTAAAAATGTGTGTGCGTCTAATAAGGCATGAAGAGTTGGCAAGCAGGATGAAATAGTAGTTTTTAATTTTAGTGACTTTTAAGGTTTCGGGATTTGAGTTTCATCTTAAGGTTGTAATTAAGATTAAGGTCACACGAGAGGTTTGAGGTTAGGAGTTAGGAGCTGTCACTGGAAGGAAGGTCCCTCAAGTACAGGAGAGGAAGCGAGAGAGGCGGAGGGAGGGAGGAAGTGCCGATGTGGCTTCACGCTGGCAAAGCGCTCCGAGCTGCTCGCCGAGGTTTGATTTATGAGTCAGTGTTTAGCTGCTCTGAAACCCAACGGACCAGAACGTGAGAAAGATCGGCCAAAATATCCCGTCCAGACTCGACTATCAGAGAGAGGAGAGGTACGGACGGACGGAAGAATGAAGGAGAGGAAAAGACAATAAAAAGGATTAGAGGGTAAAGTGAAGGACAGACGAGAGAAAGTGGAGCGAGAGGTAAACGGTGGGAGTGAGTTTTTATCAGACTGATTCCAACATCTGCTTTTCATTTCACTCTTTTTTCTATCCAAGAAAAAAGAAACCGTCTGTGTGGCTCCAAAGCAACATCAGATCCTCCTCGCCTGCATTCAGGGATCTCTGTCTACGTAGAAAAGGTTATATATCACGGAAGGGAGGCGAGGAGTGGATGTTGAAAGGGGTGAAAGTGAATGAGGGCGATAAAGGGATGATGATGGGACGAGAAGAAGGATGAAGAGCCTGACCAGAGGCTCGAAAGTCATCTTCCGTCCGTCTGTCTGTCTCCTCTCTCGTGGACGTTTCACTCTCTCTCCCTTCTCGTCCAGAGGTGGCATAAATTTTAATGACTGATTCGTGGCTGAGGAGATGAGAGGGAGCAGCCCTCTCGCTCTTTCTTCCAGCAGCTGGGCGGGTCTTCAACTCGTTTCTGGGTGTTTCAGTTTACGTGTCATCCATTATGCATCTGACACAATCACTGTCGCCAAAACAAAGGGCGGCCGAGGCTGGATGCAGATCAGTGCAGCAGGATGGATCAGCTGTGCAGGGCTGCGAAATATTCAATATTTTTGTTGTTGTCACCGTCTGTCCTTCTCTCAATACTTCCACTTCAAGCATCAACGAAGACCTTTCAGAGCAGTTTATACTTTCATGACTAGGGCTGCAAAGGTGCAGCATAATTCCAGAAACTTTCCATGGGAAGTTAAGCTTGGGAATTTTGGAAATATATGGGAATTAACTGGAGGTAATTTAAACAAACTGTATCACATCCAAACATCCGACTAGTTTCCCACCTGCTCTGAAATGAGTGTGTCAATAAACAACCCAGGCAGTGGCGCACAGGTCTTGACCAATGACAGTATCTTGACCTGTTGCAGTGCATTATGGGATTTGTAGTATGAGCAGTGGGAGTGTGATTGTTTCACACGTCTGCTATAGAAATTCAAGTGTAGCTGCAGGAAATCTGGTTGTTTTAGTCAAGATTATGCTAAAATAAATTTTCCCACAACTATATTTAAAGTTCCCTGTTAATGGGACAACCTTCACTTTTGTAAATTCCCATTTATTCCCATAAGTTCCCATGGACAGGCTGTAAAACACCTGTCAGGCTGTAAACTGAGAATGACGACCAAGCTGTGATGGAAGCGGAGGGCGATATAAATGGAAGTCGGCGTGAGGCGGGCCAGCTCCCGCTCCGGCGTCGACTGTCAGTGAACGTCGGATAAACCACGTTTGAACCAGGCGGCGGCGGCTCAACCTCCTCGGCTGCCGTTCACTGTGATTGACTCTCCGGCTGACAGCGCTGTCAGCAGCCCCGCAGGAGGGACGCTCCGTGGTGCACGCTGGGTTTTTCTAACTGAAGCCATGAGCAGGACAGAATCTGATGTTTCCACATCACAGACGACACTCCAGATCACCAGACCTATATTTAAATCACAACCCAGTCTGACTCATTATACAGTCACCGTGTGCTAATTGAAGAACCTTTAACCTCGATAGACCGATGACAGGCTACGAGAGCCGAGATCAGATTTGACCCCTGAAATCCCACGAGAAACCGAAACGCATCACAACAGCACAAACAATGCTAATTTATGCATGTTTATGTTAATGTCTGATGGAAAGTTTAAACTCTGCAGAGTGAGGCTGAATATTTTACTGTTTCTTAAAGGTGTTCCTTCTGCAGGTATAAAATATTTTTAATCTAAGACAACTTTAATGTAACAATTCAGATTTTCAGGCAGTGAGACTGAAAACAGTTTTGAAAATTATATTCCATTTCTGTCAGTGAGTCCCAATAAATAAACACACTGGACCTTTAAAAGTAGAAATGTCTCCAGGTATCAAACAAATATTCCTCATGAGAAGAAAAGACAGATTAAACGCCACGTCATATGATTTCTGTCTGCACCAGCTCGGTCTGTTAAATCATAATTATCAGTCGTAGAATCATAATTTGCGTCCTCATCCTCAGGAAATAAGCCGCTCAGCGTCATGCAGGATTCATTTTTCCAGATTTCCTGTCCCTCGTTTAGAGACTTTGTCTCCATGAATGAAATGATCATGTTTTGTTCGCTGCTCCCATCAGTTTGTTCGATAATTAAAAATGCTCGGGTGAGATATTGATTTCATTCAGCAGATCAGACGAGGATACTTTTTTTCCCCGTCTTGTTTATAGACTCTCATCTGCAGGTGTTGATTTGTTGTGCCGACAGTCTTCAGCCTTCAGCGAACGCAGCGAGTGTTATTTAAGGCAGCGCTGCTTTCATTAAAATGAAAAATGTTTCTCCTTTTTATTCGCTAAATAAAATCATCATTGAGCGCAGATAAAGACCACACACTCGAAACGCTGAACCAGGTGTAGAGACGTTCACTTCACTTCATGTGGAGCTACCAAATCATTTCAGTGTAACTGAGCCAGATCCAGGGACACGAACCCAAACCGGAGCAGCAGACAGATGTTGCTTCCTGACAGCCAGCAGTTCCTCGTGTTTGGAAAGTCGAGCAGAACAAAATGAATCCTCGCCTGACGGTCGCGTTCCCACTGTTTATTCATGTGCATGAACGCCAGAGAAGGTCAATTATGGCGAGTGCCGACAAGTCTGGCACAAAGGTGACCTGTCATCCTGCTAGTTAACTAAACTCTGTTCACTCTAATGTTTCCCGAGAGGAAGAGCTGGAATGGATGACGTGCTGCAGTCATCAAGGCACCACAAGCTCAGATGGTTTTTATATGAAAGAGCATGAATGAATTCATCTGGTCTGATCCAGAACGCACTCTGTCCGTCCTTTTATCAGTCGTTATGGTGACGGAGGGAGAGGGAGTGACATGCAGCGAGAGGTGGAGGAAGCAGAGGAGGATGCTGCAGTGTCAGGTCTTTTCAAAATAAAAGTTTTTTATGTCCATTTTCTTAAATATCCACAAACTCGGATGCATGAAACGTCTCCACAGTGACTCCCTTCGTGTGTTTTCAAAGGATGAGTTGAATTAGTTGTTGATAGTTTCTCCTCTTCTATAAAACAATCTGAGAGGAAGTCAACACTTTGCCTTGAACCGGTCGTAACCTTTGGACTCAGCCGTGATAATGAATGTCACGTTAGCCAGAGCGTTGTTTGAACAGGCTCGCGCTGACTGACTTTAAACAAGTCAGATCTCAGACTTAAGAAAACATCTCGCTGTGATTCATAGCAAAGAAAACCACGTTGTGGATACGATCGCCATTTATGGTGCGTTTGGTGCGTGACGTCAAACACAAAGAGCTCTCAAGCTGTAAAAATACTTCCTCTAATGATTTTCACTCTTCACGTGAACTGAGGCACCAGCCTGGCATCGTCTGATTTCATAACCACCGTCTGTCTTAACACCAAATCACTCCACAAACGGGGATTTACTGTAGGAGAGTAAAAAGACGGTGTAAGTTAGGGCACCAGGTGTGTGTGTGTGTGTGCGGCAGGTTTCACAAACACACATCACTAAACCTGACAGTGGATGGCACACACACACACACACACACACACACACACACACAGAAGAAATGGAGGTGATTAATTCTTTGAGCTGCTGACTTCGGCGCTCTCGCACTTTCGGCTCTTCCAATTTAGACATCTGTTGTTTCTCTCCGGAGCCGAGACGTATGTTTGTGTTCAGGATCTCGAGACGGGAATCTGGGAATTTATGTGCGGCATCGCGTGTTTGTCTTGTGTCTGTGTAGGAAGTGTGTGTGTGCGCGTTAGAGGGAAAGTTTGTTTGCTAATTATAGACGGGTGCGTTTGCATAAAATCTGCCTGAGCTGTAGGTTTGTGTTTAGGTTATATAAGGAACTAATTGGTTTGTTATAGCGGAGGCGTGCGCGCCGGCTGCTGTGAATACTGGATCATTACACTTGTGCTCGTGGAGTGTCTGTTTTTATTTGCTTCATTACAACGTGTGGGAAGATCGTTGGCTTCCGCTCCACCGTGCGTCGACTCAATCTCGTTATTGAACCGTCGGAAAAAAAAAAAACGGGTTCGGCTGGATGAGAATTTGATTTCTGATTGACTCCGAGGTGAAAGACGGCGTGTCTGTTGGAGGGAGAGCGGCGTATCAATCGTACCCAGAGCAGCAGAAAATCGATGATTATCAGATTGGGGGTTTGTCGTCAGTTTGAAAAAGTGAATTTAGAGGATTTGGATTGCACAGCTGCAAGTTCAGAACTTTTTAAATGATTTATTCGACACGATTGAGCTTTTGTTTCCCCTTTTTCGATCAAACGTTTCTCAGTTCTCGAGTCGATTTGATCAGATTTAATCACAAACAACTGATCCATCCTTCATCCTCTACATGAAATCAATCTTCAGATAGATCCCTCCACTCTTCATACACTGTGGGCACTGCTACATCCTCATCCTCCATCATCACCAACACAGGAGCCCCACAGGGTCGTGTCCTGGGCCCGTTTCTGTTCACATATATTAAATACTCGCAATAACTTAATCCCACAATCGTATGTTTGAGACTTTGCGCAGATCGTGGCAACATATTTCCTCACAGGGACAATAAATAAAAGTGTCTATCTGTCTATTCCTTTAGTCACTATGTTCTTGCATGAGAGGGAACAGGTCTCGACTCTGCACGCCTCATTTTCCCCTGACAGTCCACACACGAGAACACTTAAACTGCTTTTAACACAAACACTTCATCCGTGGGTTCATTTCTCTTCCTGCTGAAGCCTCGCTGTGTCGCGGATACCGTGCCATCGGCCGATGTGAAAATATATCAGCTGTAAAGGACACGTTCTGGTGTCGACGCACTTCCAGACTCCTTTTCACTGACATTCAACAATCATACAAACGCAGAGGTGTGTGCAAACCTGTAGGCAGCCTGACGGAAAGTGAGGACACACACACGAGTAAATTACAACTTCTCAACACAAACAAACTCCTGAAATCTGCTGAACAGCCACAAAATTGATAATATACGACCTCGTGAGAAAATCCAAGGCCTGATCGTTCAGGTCCGAACAGCGAATGCGAGCGACTCAGACACTCTGACCTCAGACGGACACGAAACAAATTAAATTTTGTTACGGTGCACTTACCTCTATTGTCTGCAAGCAGCCGGCATCAATGAAACCAATTTTGGAAAAACTCAACGAGGTGCTTTGTTAGAAACGATGCAAATTTACTGACTGTGTGTGTGTGTGTGTGTGTGTGTGTGTGTGTGTGTGTGTGTGTGTGTGTGTGTGTGTGTTGCTCTTCAGAGGCGGGTTTGAACAGGACGTGGAGGACGGTTACCATCAGCACCCTGATACCTGCCACGGTGAGATGAAAACATTTATTTATTTATTTCTGTTTATTTCCAAGAGAGAGATCCGATCAGGACGTTACGATGTATTCATGTCAATCTGAATCAAGCGTTCACTCACAGAAGTGTTTTTTTTTTATACGAGACGACAGAGTCAACAGGCCAAATCCAACAATGCTTCGTCTCCCATTAGAAATGAATGAGTTGTAGCTCGGGAATCGTAACCGCGCACACGCTGATGTCATTTTGAATTTCTTTGTTTCTCTCTCTCCAGATGTCCTGGCGACCACTCGCAAGCAAAACACGGCGCTGGACTCGGCGTATGGTCAGTGAACACGTCTTTATCTTTCTGTAACTAACCGCCTCGGCCGAGCGCCGAGTTCTAGAAGTTAACCCCCCCAAAAAAAAAGATCGGAGCAGCCGGTTTGTGTCGACCCGTGATTTTACAGCCAATGAGCGGAAGGGCCTTTAGTTTTGTGAACAGTTTACTCAAACACTGAGATCCTGGGATGCTGTTTCATCACGACGACAAAGTACCCGAGTGGCTCAGACGATTGTAAACAAACCCAAAGTTTATCCAAAGGCACTCGTGATGGTGAAACTGGAACCGTGTGCGTGCACAGCTGCAGCGAGCGCAGCACAGTCGACCTGATTCACTCAGCGAGGCCTCCGCTGTAAATGTTTCTGCACTTTTTTTTTTTTACAACTGCACAATCTTTTATCGAGGCCTGAGCGGCCACCGCTCTTCCTCAGCCGGTGTGACGACTTAAACATTGAAGCCATTGTCTGAAGCATCACTTATTTTGATAGGACCAGGGGCTCTGTCGGCCAGGCTGCCTAATGCCCTGTATCAAGAAGGATCATCATCCCTGTCACGTCCCATTACTCCCCCGCTGGCCGCACGGCGCAGCCTCTGGCACGGCCAGAATAGAAAGAGAGAATGCGGGCGAGCCGAGCGGGCTTTCAGAGAAGATTGAGGAGGTGGTGTTCAGACAATTTCTCCAACACCGCATCATTCAAAACCAGTCATTTCCTATCAGATAGCTGTCGGCCGAGCCTCAATCACTTTTATCTGCGACCGCCTCCCGAGTTTTTAAAGATTCGCTCAGAGTCAGATCTCTTTTGTCACCGCGCAAATTGGGACACAAGGGAGCTAATGGCAGCGTTTGATTAGTATCATCACGCCGGAAGATGTCGGCCCGTTACGGCTCGGCAGAACCATCCATCCATCCCGCAACTCCCTCAAGCCTCTTTCTCAGAACAGAGGCCACTTCGTCTGCCGGAGGAGGCTTCAGCCGAAGCTCCGCACACTCCCGCAGCGCCTCAGTGGTCCGTGAAGCCTCCCCGCCGGAGGAATTACCACTCAGTCGGTAGCGAGTCTTGATGAGCGTCCCCTCCTGCTTCTTCCTGCGGGGCGCTCGCCACCCCGACGCTTCGCCGCACCGCTTGAAGTTTTCGACGCGCAGTCAGATTCTGTCTCTGTTGTTGTTGTTTTATCGTCACACAAAAAAAATCCTTTTAAAGTCTCCAACACTGAAGATCAATTATCAGCTTTTCTACACAATGAAACACTCCACATGCTGAACAAAGCTGCTGTCACACAGGGGTTCCTTTGCACCAAAGCCAGGGACGCTTTTCTTTCTTCCACTTCCCCGTCACCCAAACAACACAGCGAAGCAGGAAGACGGCGCGAGACAAACGCCTCGCGTGTTGTGTTGGTACTTCATCAACAGCCAAAGGGGACAAACGGTTATGATCTCTACGTGCACACGATTGTTAGAAATTGGAGTTAATGATGAAGTCCTGGAGCTATTGTCCGAGGCGTCAGGGCCAAACACCCCCCGGTGTACGGTTTTAATTTGCCCAGCGCAGATGGCGAGCTGACGGGGCACCTCATTCAGAGTGAACGCTGTCAACCGGCTCGCAGTGAGAGACAGAACAAGCCCTTCCTCTTTTTTTCTTTCCTCCTCCAGTCTGAGTGTGAGATCTAGCACGGCGCTAACATTATGGCCGGCTTATTAGCGCGGGAGCCCGAGCCAATAGCAGCATGCTGGAGAAAAAAAAAACAAACCTCAAGGACAACAGAGAGCTGATAATGCAGTCAAGATGTGGAGTGTGTCATCAGGAGAAATATGTTTGATAATACCAGGCCTGTGGCAGCTAATGCCCGCCGTGTTTCCTCCAGCCGCGCGTTTGAAACCGCTCCAGAACGTTTGCGAGAGAGTCCGACTCAAGGTGACGGAGTTTCCTGTGAAACGGTGAGGTGAGGTAGTGGAGTTCAACGTATCTGTGAAAACACTCACCGAGCCGCTCGTCATGACGGCGTATTCACCCAGGAGTTACTTTACTTTATGAGAGATGTTTTTAAAGGATGTTTGAGGAGAGCCGTGGACTGCAGACTCACCTGCAGAGGCTGGACGTGGTATTAAAGTGGACCTCGTCACTGTGTATCTGTGGGGGTTGAGTTCTGCTCATCACGGGGTCTTTGTGTTAACGGGTGACGCTTTTCTTTCCACTCAGGACTCACCCTCATCTCTCTGAAAGTTTGATTGTCCAGGCTGATTCACATTTCACTAATCACTCACTCTGTTGCCCTCCTCCTCCTCCTCCTCCTCTTACCCTCCCCCTCCCTTCGTCACAACCACAGGGAAGACCACACCCACAAGCGCCAGCACAACCTATCATGGGGCGGCATTCCCAAAGGAGGCAGGTGACCCTGAAAGAGGTACAGGTCCTGATGGCCCTCCCCCAGTGGGGGAACAAGGGTCACCTGACTCGGAGCCAATCAGTGTGGAGATGGAGGGTAAGGGGGAGGGATGTGTGTCCTCAGTGAAATCTGCAGGGGGGATTGCACTGCTGGGCCCCGAACGCCTCACCGCACACCTTCTTCTAACCGCACTGACCACTAACACACAAAAAAAAAAAAAAAACAGTTTCACTCTGTCAGAACAGCACCGAGTCCTCCGAGCCTGTGTCGCCATAGTGACGGCACTCATTTCAAACGGCTAATGTGGAAAATGAGAGAGGTCCAAATCAACCCTCACACGTTCTCTTTGCAATTTCTGATCATGGAAACGAGTCCTGGCTCGAGGAGCCTCGTGACTGGGGGTGCGTGAACGTTCTTCCAGGGTGAAACATCACTTCCATTAGCTCACTAACACTTAACTCACCCGTCAAACCAATCTCTAAGTGAACGGCAGGAGGCAGCGCTAATCGATTCTTTTGATTCTTCATCGGCCTCGGCGTTCCACGGCGACGACGCGTAATTTCCGAGGAAGCTTTCACTTAAAACCTCCCGAGTAGGTTAAGTAGACGGGCGCTGAATGATGAGTGTCCATCAGTGAATACCACGCCGTGCATTAACTTCACTAGGAACGCGGCTCGGGAGAATATTAGAGGCTGTTTTTCTCGTCCCGTTACGTTCAGCCGTACATCTCGATGTCCTCGACGCGGCGGAAGGTTTAACGACTCGAAATAAAAACTGCATCGGCTCTAATTAACTCCTCAAATCAACCTGATTCCACACAGGACTGCTCCCCGAAGAACGCTGCTCATCTTTAATTTAGGCTCGTCAAACCGCACACAAATATTCACACAGCACAAGCCAGGAGTCCTGACGTCAGCTGCCACAGATGATTTGAACCATTGTTGGTTTCACAGATAGGAGTCGATCCTCTTCCCGAAAGATTCACGACAAGCTGCTGCTACTGATGTGGCTGCAAGACCGAGAAACTACCGACTGCACGTCGGCCTTTCTCACAGACAGACAAATCCAGACTGCCTTCGGTCTGGCTAAACTAAAAGATAAACTGTTAAACATCAGAGTGTGGTGAAAAATGTCCAAGACAAACCGTCTTTAATTCATCGTGACGTCGGACAAAGAAAAGTAGCAAATCCTCAGATTTAAAAAGCTAGAAGCGATAAACTGAGTCGTCTAAAGGTTGTAATGTGGCACTGTGTGTTTGTAATCACAGACGTCAAAGCCAATTTAAAAGAGTTTTTCTCGCCACATCTGGATTATTCACACACTGTTAGGGGCGTTACAGCACACACACACACACACACACACTCTTCGCCATCCAGCCACCTTAATAAATGGCGTGACCTATAAAACTCCAAGCAGTTCTTGAATATTTAATTACATCTTGATCTTTATAGGCCTGACTCTCATTATTTCCTCTTTTTTTAATTTGACAGTTGGCACTCACGCTGATTAACATTACAGAGTTTCAAAAAGTAGAAATTTCAGCTCGTAACCATGGCGAGAGGAGCAACAAAAGGTCTCTCCGACACATGAGCGATCACGTGAGAGCTGCCCCGGCTTTTTTTTTCCCCAACTCTAAAGACTGCAACGCATTCCTGCGAGTTCGCGAAGAAGAAAATAAAATTTGAATGATTCAGGGAGGACGAGGCGGCGTGAAGCCGTGTTTTTTTTCTTGCTTACACGAGCAGAAGTCCATAAATCCTCAGCGAGTTGAAAGAAGCTTCCATTCACGCCGGCAGACTCTGCGGCTGCACTGATGAGCTGCTCAGGCTCAAATGAGAAAAGCCCGTAACAAATAAATAACCTGCAGGGGCCTCGAGCCAGCCGAGCTGGACAGCAGGGAGGAGGAGGAGGATGTAATAGAAACAGCAACGCAATCTATTTCAGCCGGAGACTGTGACGCTGCTGGTTCAATCTGAAGAGCCGGGCAGGTTGATAACAGCATCGCACTTACACGAGGGCCTCCAATCTCCCACTTCCTGTCCGTTTCCGGGGGCATATCTGCTTTTTCTGCATGCAGAGGCTCTGCAGCTGTGTCAGTTAGTGGACTAAGACAGGACAGCCGATCGAGACAGACAGACACAAGTTAAACACACGAATGCTCATCATAACTGAACTTTAAGACAGGTGTTCAGATCTATGTGTCGGGTTTCTGTGGCAACGACGTAAGCGTCGGTAACTGCTGATGCAGCTCTCCGACGTGTGAGCAGCTCCGTCTGTACACGAGCAGAAGGTTTATTTATTTAACCGTCTGTCCACAGACTGTCTGCATCGTCCCACACGCCGGCTTCTTCTGTCTCTCAGGACGGACGCCGTCGTCGCGTGTCGCGGACTGAGACGCATCTGTAGAAATCCAACAGTTGTTTCGCTGTCCAGACCCGGATACAGTCTGGATCAGGAGTGTTCCGATAAAGCATCTTAAATAACCGGCCTGACTCTGTCCACACTGGATGCATTTTATCCGAGGACGCACAAATGTTTACACGACCTGCAGTGCGTCTACAGAGTGCCTAACTATTGTATTATTAATTACATACTTGTCCGTTAGTGCTTCTGAGTGCTCGACTGTGGCTGAGCGCTAATGGAGGACGCTTTCACCACGCGTCAGGTGCAGACGAGGTGAAAGACTTTCGTCTTTAGACTCGACCCAGAGCTTTAAAAGAAGCTCCGAGACCCTAAATTTAAACTTCACGCAACTACTCGTGTCCAAGGAAACGGTGACGTGTGACCAGGGCGATAACACGGCCGTTAATTTTAGCATTTACGCCCACGGTGACGGGTCAAACGTCTCTGCGAGCCAATTAACACGCGAGCGAGCGACGGTTACCTGACTAAATGTTGTGACTGTTTTATCTTCAGCCTCGTGTTAAACTTTCATTCACTGCGCTAAAATGATCCTTAGACATAAGAACAGTCGTCGAGCTGTTTATTTCCACGATTATTTCGAGGCTGTGGAGGAAATGTTTTTTTATTTATGACGCGTGACAGGTGAGACAGACGTGGCGGCTCCAGAAAAAGTTCCCAAACTTCCAAAAGTTCCCCCGTCAGCAAAACATCTCTCACAGTGAAGCTCCTGTAAATGCAGCGAAATGTCAGCGAGATACAGAGACTCTGTAAAGTACAAAAGCCTCTGAAATCCTTTTTTGTGATTTCATGTAGCTCGTTTACAGACAGATTTAAAAAAAAGGTGTGGGTAGCTGCATTACAATTATGTAAACGCCCGGGAAGACTAAAAGGCAGGAACCTGTCGACCTGCTGCTATTTAGAAAAATGCCAGCAGTCAGGCTGCTCCAGAGAACGCCCACCTGTGTGTGTGTGTGTGTGTGTGTGTGTGTGTGTGTGTGTGTGTGTGTGTGTGTGTGTGTGTGTGTGTGTGTGCGTGTGCGTGCTGCACAGGACTGGTTTGTTCGCCTGCCCTCTGTTGTGATTTGACCGTTTTCCACTTCTTCCTCTGCACATTTCAGGTGAACCAGCGTGGGTTACACTCACACACACACACACACACACACACACACTCACGCACACACACACACACACACACACACACACACACACTCACACACACACACTTTAAAAGCTCAGGCTAGCAGATCATTTAGCTGACAAGCACGGGGAGGTGGCTCGATGATAGCGGCGAGTGAAGCGGGCGTTTTCAAACCCATTAAAACGCGACAGCAGGGAGAGCGAGGAGTGAACCCGGGCTGAACCTTTCCACGAAGACGGGCCGGTGCCTGGAGGGCGACATGGACGCCGGCTAGTTTTCTAAAGAGTTATTTATAGAGACCACGGCGACGCACACCGCCTGTATCATCCCCTCTGACCACCGAGAGGCCTCAGTCCACGTCAGCGTTTCCTCTGATTAATATTTGAAAGTTTCACCCCGATCTCCAAGCAGCATTCAGCTCGTAGTTCATAAAATATCCGTCGATGAGAAGAAAATCGTTTTGAACTCGTCACCTCGTGCGAAGTCGGACGTTCAAATATTAAACCCGGCTTTAGATATTTAAAGATGGAGGCTGCGTGTGCGTGACGGTTAAACAGAACGGCCAGCTGTCCATTTACATTCAGCTCGCTCATCTGTGTTGACCCTGCTGGCTACTCTTACATGATTTATCCACACTCACACACACACACACACACACACACACACACACACACACCTCACTTCTTCTGAAGCTGACTCACACTCGTGGTGTAATGCCGCTCATTAAAGGTCACGCAGAATTTTTTCCCCCTCCGCCGCCGCTCACCGGCACTTTACGGTGATTATGAGTGACATCATGTTTTTACTACAAAAACACACTCTGCAATGTGCTGTAAAAACCTGACACACACACTGACACACACACTTTCCTTTTTTAATGTCCCTTTATTTCCAACGTCGCCTGTCGAAGCTCGGCTCGGTGTCAGCGATGCTCGAGGGGGCCCACAGTGATCACATCCACCCACGCAGCTCCGAGCCTTAACCCCTTACCCTTTAGTCTGTGTCACTGACCTCTGGGGAGGATTTCTCCCGTTTCTTCACCTGCCTGTTTGATTTTGTTCTGTTCCTTCACTAACCTTGTTTAGCTGCACCTGCCTCCTTTGTTGAATCCTCTCTCACTGACCCCTCACCGTCTCTTTATGATCTTTGCCTTCTCCAGTTTTTTGTTTTTTGGTTGTTTTTCTTTCAGCCGATGGTTGAAACTGTGCGCAGTTCCTCCATCTCCTCTTAAAGCAGCCAGTTCACCCCAAAGACAGACGACGATAGATGTGGCGTTTTTCAGATAATCTGTGTCACGCTCGGTTAAGATTGAACTGTCCAGAGGTTCCTCAGCTTTCTGTCAGGCTGCATGTTCTTCATCCAAAGCCGGAGACGATCTGCGAGAACTGACTTTGGTGTGGACTGTCTCTTTAAGTCGGGTTGGTAAAGCCAAGATTCTTCCAGTGCCGCTCGCCACGAAAATCAGCACAGACCCAACAAAGAGTTTTTGCATTGGAACCATTTTTGCTTCACCAGCCTCTGAATGGCAGCAAACAGCTCGTCTTCTTCTTCTGTTTTAAGTTTCTGACGCAACTGCATGAAAAAACAAACACAAGAAAACTAAGAGGCCAGTCAGTCAGTGCATGTGCTGCTGCTCTGCTGGCCTCATGATGTGCATAAGTTCATTAGACGCTCACTTTTTAAAGGGCCGGTTCACCTGTGAGTGCAGATCAATATTCATTATTATTATAAAATGAATTTGCCTCCGCTCCAATACAACAAGAAGAAGTTACATTTGAAAAACTTCAAACTGGAGTCGTGAACCGGCCCTTTAACCTGCTGTTGTCTGACATGTGTACCTGCCCTTTCTTTCTGTAATGTAATGTTATATAATGTACTTTATTTATACACCCCTTTACAACAGTCCTGTAGCAAAGTGCTTTACAGCAGATAATAAATAACGGGAGCAATAGGTAAAAAACAAACAAAATCGAATAAGAAATGATAAAAGTGTCGTCATCCTAAATAAATGGGTTTTTAGCCTGGATTTAAAAAGGCCCAGGTCAGAAACACGACGCATCTCGACGGGGAGCTTATCCAGAGTCTGGAGGCGGCGACGGAAAACGCTCGGTCACCCCAGTGTTTATATTTCGACCTGGACACTTCCAGCAAAACTTGATCTTTAGACCTCAGAGCTCTACCAGGATTGCGAACAGTTAGAAGCTCAGATAAACACGAAGGGGCGAGACCGTTAAGAGCTTTAAAAACAAATGTTAAAAGTTTAAACTCAATTCTATAAAGGACAGGAAGCCAATGAAGAGAGTTAAGAACAGGAGAGATGTGCACACGTTTGTTGGTGTCATTTAAAAGACGGGCAGCAGCGTTTTGCACAACTTGAAGTTGACTGGGAGATGCCGACATAAAGTGCATTATGATAATCTAACCTTGAGCTTATTAAAGCATGGATGCTTTCTGAAGCAGACGCGTGAACACTGAAGGACTTCACACAGATCTCCAGATGCCGCCGCACGCCCGATCTACCTGTATTCAATCAGAAACGCTGTAATGAAATCTACGCCCTCTGTGCATCGGCACACCTGGAATGAGACGCGGCGCTCATTACCGGCGCTTTACAGCCGGGATGGATTCGTTACATTACGCCGTATCACCTTAGCTCGTGCGCATATATTAGACCGCGTCCAATTGGCTGAGCACTGAGGTGGAATATTATGCAAATTCCTAATAACAAGTGTACATGATTGAATTCACTCAGTCAACACACACACGCACACACAGCACGTATACACCGTGTGTGTGTGTGTGTGTGTGCTGACAGACATAGTTAGCAAACAGAGCATGACACACACACACACACACACACACACACACACACACACCATCAGGTATTAAAACTGTCAAATTACTAAAGCTCACAGCAACAAGGACAGAGCCGCTCCACGTCTTCACCCGGATTCCAAACAGAAAAAATAATAATTCATTTGTTCCAATCTTTGAACCTCGGGGCGTCTTTGAGGAGTTAAATTTGTTTGTTTTTTTGGTGTAGAAGAAATAAATCTCCTGCATTAGCGGGATGATGCTCGCCTGCGGAGCCCGGGGGCCGTTTCCTCTTGTTGGGCTCCTCATCGGGATAGAGTAGCCATTAAGGGAACAATTACATGCACTCGTAAGCTTTTGGAAACTAATTAGGGCTATTTTGAAACGTCTTCACTTGATGCGCCAACAAAAAAAAATAGAGCACAAAGTCGTTCTCCAGGTGAAGTATTTAAACGCACCCCAGAGGAAAGGCCCGATACGACGGAGGAGGAAGAAGTTGTCTTGTTTTAAATAATTTCATATCTGACCTTGAAAGTGTTTAAATAAAAGTTCCTTCCTGGCACGATGTAATATTTTAAAGTTCTTTAATGTCCTGCAAAGAGATGCAGAAAGAAGTTCTCTCCGGCGCGGAGCGTGGAGCGCTTCAAAGCGTTCAGATTAGCAGGTAATTGGTGTCATGGAAAAAGCTTACGGGCGCCGCATTGTTAATGAAGTCGATTTAAGATGTCTGTGGGAAGCTGGCGACAGACAGCAGCCACTTACTTAATCACTCGCACGCTTAAGAGAAGTTGTCACTTCCATTGTAATTTGTTTCCAGACTTCATCACCTGCAGGAGAGGAAGAAAAAAAAAAAAGAAGAGACGCTTTATTTGTCTTATGCAAGAGCCGTCGCCAATTAGCACGACGTAACGGCGTGCAACAACCTCTCCTGTTTACATAAGCGTCTATTTTTAACGACGTGAACGCAGCGTGGAGGAGCGCGAGGGTTGTTCTGCATCCGTGTCACAGCTGCCGCCTTCAAACGCCCGGCAGAGTGACAGTCTGTCACTCACTCCATCATGTCAGTCTGTCTGTCTCCTCCTCCTGCACATGCGTTCACTCGTTCTCGCCGTCTTTCATCCTCAGCTCTTTTCTTTGGATCTTTGAGCCCTCCACCGGTTTAGTCACTGAGGTTGAATTTCATCCCTTCATCTTCCTCTTTTTTTATTTCCCCAGTGGCTGTCACCATCCCTCTCTCTCTCTCTCTCTCTCTCTCTCTCTCCCCTTGCCTCCACTCACGCAGCCCATCTGTCTTTTTTACCTGTTGGCAGAGTCTGGTGTCTCTATATTAAGCCTCCTCTGAGCTGAGACCATGTAGAGTTGACACAGGAATATAACGTGACGACGTTCGAGAGGAACACTGACTCTGAAGCTATGTAAACATTGAAGGGAAGTCATGAAGCGCTGTTAATTATCGCCTCTGCTTGGGGTGGCTTAACCCGCCCACCCTCCTTTTTTATAAAGTGACTTTTTCTAAATTAAAAACATTAGAGTCGTTTCAAGCTTCCAGACGTCGGCGTGCACGGTTAGGCAGCGCCTCCTGTGCGCTACCTCGCAGCCTGCCAGGCCGGCGCTGTGATTCACAGGGTATTAATTTCACTGTGACCGGTGGCACCATATGTCCCACATACCCGGCGATTGAGTCATCTGGTCCGCTCATGCAACATGTTGTGACGGGTCGTTCGTAGGCTCCTGGATTTGTTTACCTCAGCATGCGCGGCACTTGACTCATACCCCTCAAACCAGGAGGGGACCCCTCCACCGGCCTGTAGCCGGAGTCGGGGGGGAGTCGGGGAGGTGTCGCGGTCCAGAGGGAGCGGGTGACTCACAGGTAGCGGGAAGCCACAGGAGCTGACAGGAGGCAGAGAGCACACAGAGATGAGAGCCGATCAGGTGGACTGTGCTGCAGAGCTGGTTGGCGGCCCGTGTAACGACACGTCCGAGATTAAAAGCAGAGTTATTAACAGGCGTCACTTCTGATCGCATCTCCCACTGGGATGCAATTATGATTTATGACTTTTTAATGTGGTCATAAGTCGAGGCAATCACGAGAACAAATGTCTTAAAAATTGAGCGTTTTTTAATTGGAAACTCTATTCTGAGCGTTACAGATTATCGCACGGCTCACAATCTTCCCTGTAGGGACAAAAATGGAAGCAAAGCAAAATGTGATGTAGTTCTGATAACAAGCCTCCACCTGCTCCGACAGATAATGAACAAAGAAGTGGCCGTGTTCCTCACTAACTTCATGACCTAAATAACAAACTGCTTTATTGGCCAGGAGCTGTGCACGGATCCGTCATGGGGAGAGATAAACCTTGTTGGATGCAGATTTCTGCTTCCTCCACCTGTTTGTAATGAGATTCTGTCAAATTAGAGCCGTAATGACGACAGGCCGGAAATGACTTGTCTTTCCATATCACGCGCTGTGTAGTTACCGCGGCGTCCGGCGCCTTTGGAGGCTTAAGGAAATGAGTTCAGACTTTACTCATTTGTGCTTTTGTCTCTGGTGGCTCCGTGATGAGATTTCACTGAAGTCTCTGATCAGATTCTTCCCGAAGACCCTTTACGTTTCTTTTAACACACACTCGTTACTTTTAATAATGTTCACTGTCTCCGGAGATTTTATGCACATCATCCATTCCACTGAAACCCTCTGGAGGTGTTCGTCTGCAGACGTAGCGGCTGTTTACCAATAGTGCCAAGAGTAATTTTCTTATTTTCGACACGTGTCCACGAACTTAACTCGATCCTCACTGCAGTCACAAAAGTGAATCTCGAAGGATGATTTATTAAAAACTTAAAACGTCACAAAAATGATTCACGTCTTAAACCGACTCCGTGATAAACTTGCAGTCCTTAATGTGAAAAACGACGACAAAAACTTACATCGAACCAAAACTTGAATTGAAAATATCTTTATGAAATCAGGTAAATTCTCAGCTCAGGGCGGCCTCAGCGTGTCATCAAGCCGCCCTTTAAGGACCGCCCACAAAATCCAGTTTGAACCTCTGACTCCACATTTCAGTGACACATCGTTCAAAGTCTTCTCAGCAACTATTTTCCAACATATTTATTGTGTTTGGAAAGAAATCTCAGACTTGCCTTTACACAAACTTTAAAATCTCCGAGCTCAGGATCTAAAAATAAGATTATACATTAAACTCTGCTCGACTGGATCCATATCACCACGCCGTAACTCATTCTGCGATGGATTTCTTCACTGTTTCGTTCCTGGAGCAGACAGACCTTCATTATGTCGAGTCCGGGTCGCTTAATTCACAGAAAAGATTGAAATTGGCTCTAATGCGGACCCTAATCATTCAGCTGATCTCCCTTCATGCAGTGCTCATCATCCTTATCACCATCACTCTGAGCATCTCATGAACCGTCATCAAGCCTGATTTAGACATCATCGTTTCCCGTTTTCACTCCTCGCCGACGCTTTCATTAGCCGTGTTTGGAACACCTGCATTCGCTCGGCTCGGCTCGGCTCGGCTCAGCTGTCCCCGCGCCGCAGACTAATCAGTTCCACAGAAACCGTCATTAAGGGCGGAGAGAAGGGCCTGACACCGCAGATGGCAGCAGCCTCTTGCAAATGAGCTCTGATTATGAGAGGTGGCAGGTTTCACTCCTCTTACAGTCGCTGCCTTTCACGCCATCAGGCAAACACGGCGCCGGGGTCACGTCACCCAAGGACATTTACACGCTAGATTTACTCCAGCTAAGTAACCTTGTGTGTGTTTCTGGTGCGCCGTTGCACCGACGTCCCCTCGGCATCGTTTTCAAACCGAATTTGACAACCTCATTCGAGAACGGCGCCACACTCGCTGAGCTGTTGAGTTAGACCTGTTATTCTTGGCTCGTCCATCACACCAGGTGCTCTCGCCGCTGATCCACCGCAGAGTCTGTGGAAACGACATCAGGCTTCCATCAATATTTAAAGCTCTAACTCATCTCAGAGTTGATTTCTCGCTGACTGAGGAGAGCGCTCACCCTCTGCCCGTCTGAGGTCCTAGAAAGAAAGACCGTATCGATCTATTAACAGAGGAAGGAAAGGAAGCCAAGAGCTCGGCTCAAACACTCTCCCATGCTGTTCCCCACATACTGAAGCTCCTGTAAACACAACCTGTCTGTCCCAGCTGCTACTTGACCTACATTAGCTCCAGAAAATGTGTTTGTTTTTTTTGCTTCTGGCTCAGTCAGGAAAGCTCTAACCTCAATTATTTTTCTGTTTTTAAGGCGTGAGGCGACCGCCCGAGCTGGAGAAGACCAATCACAGCGTCCATTACACTCTCCTGATCGCTTGTGTTTTGGTGGCCTTTGTCCTCGGCGCCTTCCTCTCTGGCTTCCTGGTTTCCTGCTACTGTAACCACACGGGCCACAAGACCAAGAAGTTGTCAAAAGATCCCGAGGCCCCGATCCCGCACGCTCTGTCCCTTCGCAGTCTGGCTAAGCTCAACGGCCTCCTGGACAGCCAGAGTAAAGACGAGAAGCTGGAGGTGTCTTCTCCAAAGATCTACAACTCCTTTTTCGCCAACAGCAAGGAGCATCATCCTCCGAGGAGAAACGGCCACCACCACCACGGCATGACAATGGGAGACCTGGTCCACCCCCACCATCACCACCACCTCCACCACCATTCCTCAGAGCTGTCTGGACTGCCTACGCCTGACTCCACCCCAGAACTGCCCATCAAAAGCATGAAAGCCTTCAAGAACCAGTGGGAGAAGAACCAGAACTGCAACAATGCCAAGGAACCAAAGTCCCACAACATCGGCTCCAGGCCAAGCTCAGCCCTGCTTCACCAGCAGGTCTTCCCGTACTCCCACGGCCTGTCCAATGGACAACCACTGGTTGGAGGTCACCTCCATCCAGAGGAACGCAAAATCCATAATGTTGAGCGCGTGTTGTCTCAGCAACCGTACCCTGGTTACGCTCAGAAGGTGATGGAGGTGACCTCACTGGATGAGCTCCTGAAGCACATCCACGATTCAGGCGGCAGCAAGAACTCCCAGTTAATGAGCCCGTCGGGTCTGATGGCCAGCGGCGGGGGAGGTCAACTAGCGTTCGCCAACCGCATCCAGCCTCAGATTCCTGAGACAGAGTCAGCACCTTACTACAGCTCGTCCACTTTACCCCGAGACAGCCTCACCCGCCGCATGGACGTCCCCCCGGACATCCCCCCGCACCACCAGTCCACGCTGGAGAGGAGGCAGTCCTCCCAGAGGCACTCGCTGATCGCCGCAGCCACCAAGATGCCCAGCGGAGGTGGAGTCGGAGGAGGAATGGTCCCTCGCCAGCATAGCTTCAACCAACGAAACGGCGGACCCCACCAGCCGCCTCCCCTCCTGGCGCGGATGAACTCCACAGGCAGCGCCTGCGAGGTTCACTACCCCGCTCATCCCCAACGGCTACCTGGCACGCCAGCACAGCTACAACGAGGAGCAGCAGGAGGCGTCGCACAGGGGCGCCATCGTCCGCCGGGCCTCCTCTCTGAAACCCGACGTCCCTCCCAAGCCCCTGTTCATACCTGCCACGTCCCCGGTCAACCAACAGGGAAAGTTCAACTACTGAGAGGAGGCGCACTCCTGGACTCGTTGTGTCCTCTTGAAGGAACTTCCCTTTGAAGAAACCCGGTAGGTTCGAGGTTGGCGGATCTTCACGAGAAAACCGATCGCGTGGCAGCCAGTGTCACTGTGGACGAAAGCCTCAACCAAACTTGTTTTTGCCCTTCTTCTTTTTGTCCGACGAATATCTTTGTACCATATTGGTATTGCTCAGCTACTCGCTTATTATAGAACTGCTGACTCGGGTGACGTGACGCCACCTCCTTATATTAGGCTGCCGATGTCCTCAGTGTGGATTTAACGATGCAACTTAGTTTTTGGGCGCGTTGATGTTGGAAGAACTTTTACACATCATCATCTACGAAGACTTGAACAGCCAGAGGCTCCTGCGATGCTTAGATTCATGCTTTTGCTTAACCTTTTTCTGATGTAGTGTTGGTAACCAGTCCCCACCCGCCCCCACCCTTCGAATGTGTTTATATTATGCATGTGTGTGTATATATATGTGTGTTTATATCCACACCGTATATGTATACATATACATATGCAGTATATGTAACCTGTGGTGAAAAGTCAGCAGATTCCCCTGAAAGTAGTTTTGTCTTTGCCTTACTATACTCCTTCATCTTTGGGCATATCAAACGATCCCCCGCAACCGACTAAGAAACCAGATCACGCTCCTCATCGGTCGAACCCATCGTCAGTCGGCTGATTAACACCGAACCGAATCCGAGAGAGAGAGAGAGGAAACACTTCAACAAAGCAGCTATACTCGTCTTTTCTTTTCCTTTCCTCCCCGTCCCGGCAGATGTCAGATCGGGTCCATTTTAAGTTCCTCCAAGAATGTTTCTCAAAGTTTTTGGTGCTCCGACAAACGTGGGTCGAAACATCCTCCGGAAATGGAAATAAAACAAAAAAACAAAGTGGACCCAAAGACGCCGCGCCGTCTGGCAGAACGGACATAAATCAAAATTTAAAGAAAAAAACATAGAACTGGACTGCAGTTATTCTAATTATTAACTTTGTGGCTATTGGTTGTAAATAAAGGAATAATTACTAGCCAAAATTTTAACTGTATGTGTAAATGTGTGCCTTATTTAATAATAGTGTGTGACATGGGGGTAGGGGTTAATGCAAGGGGCTCGGATGGCTACTATGCTACAGTATATTGTAGGTGTTTCATTTTCTATGGTCGTCAGTACGTGTCACGGTATCCTGTCGTGTATTCGAAGAGTTTCATTCCAGAACGACAGATCACGGCGAGTATGATTGTAACGCTCACTAACGAATCACACCTTTATTTTGTAACAGATGTTTGGAGAGATTTTTTTTTTTTTCAGAGTTTTGGAATGAAACCCTTCGTGTTTTTTTCTCTTTGTCATTTTTGTTTGTTTGTTTTTTGATCCCACACGTGTGAGCCTGCAGATTTTATTTTGAGGGAGTGTCCGTACACGCCGCCTGAGACTGCAGACCTTCAGGTTCGACTGCCTCCGTCATTGTTATGTCACTTTCCACTGGGTGTCACTTTCCCCTTTATATAAGGTGCCATTGATAACTTGTTTCTTTTTTTCTTCTGGGTGTCTAAAGAAGCCGTTCACAGTTCCTCTTCACCTGCAGACGTGTCGCCGTGGTAGAAGTCGCTCACAGGAGGCTGATTTTTGTTCAAACGCTTCATTAGAAATCTTTTTGTTCCAGTAGTTAAAGATGTTCCACTATGAAAACCTGAAGACTTCTGCGACGGTTACCGCTGTAGATTTAGATTCGCCTGTGTCACCAGGTGTCAACAAATAGGAAGTAACTAAACGAGTGTGCGGGGAAAACGTGGAGACGTGCAATGAACTCTGATCCGAATCGATCGCGGTCGTCGAGGCCGAGCGTCCGCTGAGGTTTCCCCTCTTTAGAAAAAAAAGTCCCAGCTCTCCGCTGAGTCGCTTTGGCCACGGTCGACTGGAACTGTAATCAATGCTGTGAAAGAAAACAGCACTACGCTATTTACTGTATCTCCAAGTGTTTGTTTATCGATTGAAATTTCCCCCCCCCAAAGCGCTTTAACCCCCGATCTGAAGTTTACGATTCATCCTCCGCCTCCAGGAAACAAATAAAAGGAAAAATACGTCCGACCGCAGCGTTCGTTGATTTGGATATTAACAGGCAGCGGAGCATTAAATAGCTTCTCCAGCAACAAATACAAAAACATCCAAGTTGATTTACGGTCGTGACCGTTCTGATCCGTAAGAGGAATTGTGGCAGCTACAGCGTTCGATGAAATGTTTTTTTGATTTTTTTTATTTGAATCTGCCGGTGACAGATTGTCCGGGAGAGGTAGCGGCCTCGCCTCTTAAAGCTCGATCAGTATTTGATTTGGTGTAAATACATTCTCTCTGGGCGGGGTCTCATTGATTCAGTATTATGTTTTTTTTTGTTTTGATTTCCAGGCTACGCCTCTTGAATTACTATGAATTTGGACTCACAGAAATACCATTGTATGTCTCTTATACTAGGAATAAAATGAAAATATGATGCAAGCCGTCTCACTGGTCAGTGTGTTCAGATCGCTTTGGGTCGATGCGAGAGTCGGACGTTGATTCGGCTCTGGGTGGAGTTCGTGTTGGTGTCACATCGGATTGCATTACTTCCACCGAGGACGTCTTCAGGCTGTCAGGATCTCTCACACACAGCAGACTGGGGGAAAGTTCACACACCTGAAAAACACTTTGCATGAACTTTTTAGCCGAGCTTGAACGCTAAACACAATTTTAGTCCGCTGCAAGTGTTACCCAGAAACTCCACCAGGCGTTTCAGAAACGTTTGTTTGCTTGCTCAGATTTTGTCATTTTCCTGGTTCATGTTCTTCTAAATATGTTTCTGCGTGTGGAAACATAAACTGGATCACGGTGGAGCCGGTGTGGTTTGAAGTATCGACTAGAACAGCCATGGCGACACAGCGCGTCCATGCCCGGTGGAGTTTGGTTGGTGTGTTCGATGTTTTTACCCACAGGTCAGGAACACACTCCACATGTGAACCACAGAGAAGGTGAGTCTTCAGCTTCATTCAATGTTTTCTGGACTAACAAACGCACGTCCTAAAATATCAGACTGTTCTTTCAACGCGTCTCGAAGCGTATGTTTGGGCAAAGGTGGCAAAAGTTCTGAAAAGTCACTGAAACTCTTTGGAAGAGGAAACAACTGAGCTGAAAATTTGGCTTCAATTCGATGCAATTAACAAAATGAAAAGCCGCCCGGAGTCTTTTCGTTGGTTGGTTGCTCGGCAGGTCGGTCGGCTCATTTCTGGCTGAATTTGGCACCAAATTATGTCGAAGTTAATAACTGTGGAGTTCTCATGACGTGGCGAGCCTGTGGAATAAAAAGTGTCGAGGACTGAGCAGCCTCAGACGTTTCTTTTGTTCCGTCCGCCCCCCTCGTTCACCCTGCACACACATAATCCAGTAATTACCTTGCACATAATGTCCCTCCGGCGCAGTGTGCATTATAACGGCATTAGTGAACATTATCTCGACCTTGTTTACTTCACCTCCCATCCACATCAGATGATTTCTGTTTGACCTCGCTGCACAAACAAACAAATCTGTGACTCGGTGCTGGAGGTGAGCGGATCCACCTGACGCACGACGTTAGGTAACAACGCGTCTGTGCAGAAAACACGTTAGTCATTTATCTGAGACACATGGAGGATCATTGGATGCCACCGCCGCAACGTGAACAGCGCTCTAAACAAACCCAAGTTCTGACTAATGGACTCCCCGCAGGCCGTTACATAAGAGACGATAAACAATCCCGGTGTGAACGCACCCCTGCGGCGAGTAAACAGCCGGGAGGGTTCAGGGTCACGTTGAGATGGAAGCAGCTCGGAGACGCTTCGGTTCAGGGACAGTCGCTCGAAGCCGTCGGAGCAGTCTGACTAAAACTTCCACACAGATTCAAACGTTTTCTCACGAGGGGACAAAGAAAGCTGAGCAGAACCTGCACGGCAGCGAGAAAAATCATTTCTTCTTCTCTGCGTTGAAACATGTTTTCATCGTCCTCGTGTGTTTGCAGCTGAACGTTCCATCTGAGGACGTCAGTGAGCCGAACTTTACCGTAACACATTACGCCGAGGGGCTCCAAGCAAAACAATGTTTTCCTCTTGATACACAGGGCGTACAGTGAAAGCACCGCGACGGGGGGGTGAGGTCGACCTTTTTAGCCGAAAGAGTTCTCCTAATGAGGTGGTATCGATTAGTTTATGCAATTATCCTCCCTGCAGTCTATTAGATAATCGTGTGTGTGTGTGTGTGTGTGTGTGTGTGTGGAGGTGTTTGTTGCAGATTGAACCCGGGCTGGATAATGGACAGCGATGAGCTGCAACATAATTATTGGATTCCAACAAAACGCCAGTCGATGGTCAACAGCGCCGGAGAGGTCGAGCTTCTCTCGAGCCCGTCTGCAGGTTCTCTCTCACATGGCTGCTGATGATGATGATGATGAATGAACAGCGGTGAGGGAAGAAAAAAAATCCTGTCATTATCTGACTTGTCAATGGGACGATATGTCGTAAAGCAGAAGCGGACTCCGCTTAATTACAGGCGCTTCGTTCATCATATTCTGTTTATCGAGTTACTCGTCGTCCAACGATTCTCGACAGCTGCCGAGCTCGATGAAGGTAACGGAGCGTGAGCGTCCGTGAAATATAAAAACACACGACTCTGTGATTTACTCTCACACAGTCGTTTTAATGTTCACTTCACGTTTCAGGAGAAATTTACGACGCACTGACAAAAATGTGTGTGTGCAGGATTCAGCGACATCTCGTGGTGACCGCAACCGAGTGAGAACCCCTCGCCTCTTCCTCTCATGCATTCACAGCATTTGTCCCTTCTGGGCTCCACTGAAGACGACCCGGTGACGTAGAAATGATTATGTACGAATGAAAACATAGTTATGAGTATTATTTTGCATTTCTGTCAGTAGATACCACTCTCAGCCACTAGGGGGCGCCTGTATTGAGTCGTCTGCCACATTGACAGTCAATAAAAACATTCATCATGCCACATGTGGGCTCAAACAGACGTTTGGAGGTCGATATGACGACGCTGTATGTTTGTGTTTGTGATTGGTGACGGCGTATCGATGTCCCGCCCACACACCCCGGGCTCAGCTGTCCGTCATGATGTCAGAGCCTCTTTTGCAGCATCAAACCGACGTTATCAGAAAAATCTCCACATCGCATTAACACACTGACAACACTGGCTGCCATACAAGACCCCAGCTGCTCACACACTCGCAGATGTTCCAGATGTTCTGGCTTCACTTTTGTCGAGCTGATCTTTGCTCACAAAATTCTATCGAATATTAAATCAATCAAACTCTTTTCTCGGTGAGTAAAACCGTGTTTCTATCGATTTGCAAACAATAATTCATACAGAAGTTATTTTTATATATAGAGAGATGAAAAAAGTTTTTTTTCCTGCTTCACCAACTCAAACCCAAACATTTGCAAACAGACCTCCGCCTGCAGCTACGTCCAAATCCCTCGTCAGGATTGCTCAACTCGTCAGTGAGGCTGACATTTGCAGCTCTTTGTTTCTGTGTTTTGTTTTGTGTAGCTGAAATTAATGTGGTCAAACCTAAACCCTCCCTCCCTCCCTCCCTCCGAGACATCTCCTGCAAAATATTGTGATCACTAATCCAATTATTGGCTTTGACCTTGTCTGCACTTTGGATGTCCAGAAAACATCACGCTGCGACTGACGGAGAAAAACATTTTCCAATTACAGCGCCGCTCCCTCACCTCCTGTAATCTGTGCGCCTGGTGACCACACACTTTCTTTATGGGTTTCTGTGTTGTCAGCCATTTCTGTGTGACCTCCTGCACTTTGCCCCTCTGCACATTCACAATGGATCCACGGCGTGCACCTTCACATCGCTTTATATTCCCCACATCTGCACCCTGGCAGCAGCACGCCGACAGCTGGCATCACCATTCATCATGTCTGCAAAGAGCCAGAGAGAAGCTCTCACCGTATTTCACTATCGAGGCCCGTCAGTAAAATAATCACCGGCGCTGACAAGTCGCCCGGAGTTACTTTTATTTTCTTCTTTAACTTCCATAAAACCAGCAGCTGTTTTTTTTTGGAAACACTGATCCTGGTTTCAGGACACGTGTCCCGCTCCGTGTCCCGTTACTTGAAGTCGCGCTCCCGTGAAAACCTTCCAGCCTCTTTCACCATCCAGCAACAGCAACGAGGAAGCTGAGCTCAACCCAGAGCGAGCGCGTTCCACGTTCACTTCCAGTGTTGAGCGTAACTGGCGTAACTATGTCCAGCTGTACTCGAGTATTTGTACTGGTTACATTACTTCTGATCAAAAACTAGCGAGTGGACAACAAACACCAACCAGGTCACCAGTCCATCAGGAAACTCTGTAGAGTTGAGGCGGAGCAGCTCTCTCTTCTTAGCTTCCTCCGTCAGCGTCCTCTTCACTCTCTATCTCCTCTGCCATTATGTCCGTAGAGGCTGCTGAGCTCCGGCTACATTGCCCAGGTCACTCAGCTCCAGTTCTGACACGACACTGGCTCCACTCTTCCACAGCGGTGCTCTGCGCTCACAGTCTGGGCAGCCCGGCTAACAGACTGAGCTAACAGCAGTTAACAAACTGAGCTAACATGAGCTAACAGCAGCTAACAAACTGAGCTAACATGAGTTAACAGCAGCTGACAGACTGAGCTAACATGAGCTAACAGCAGCTAACAGACTGAGCTAACATGAGCTAACAGCAGCTAACAAACTGAGCTAACATGAGCTAAAAGCAGCTAACAAACTGAGCTAACATGAGCTAACAGCAGCTAACAAACTGAGCTAACATGAGCTAACAGCAGCTAACAAACTGAGCTCACAAACTGAGCTAACATAAGCTTACAGCAGCTAACAAACTGAGTAAACATAAGCTAACAGCAGCTAACAAACTGAGCTGACAACAGCTAACAAACTGAGCTAACAGCAGCTAACAGCAGCTAACAAACTGAGCTAACATGAGCTAACAGCAGCTACAGCTGTCAGCAGTTTACTTCACTGTCCATCATAAACTCTGTAAATCACAGAGAGTTGAGGTGGAGCAGCTCTCTCTTCTTCGCTTCCTCCGTCAGCGTCCTCTTCACTCTCTTCTCCTCTGCCATGATGTCGATAGAGGCTGCTGAGCTCCTGTTCTGGCACGACATCAGCTCCGCTCTCCCCGCTCGCCCCAGGCCTGAAAAACCTCCTCGCAGTCCAGGCAGCACAGCTAACAAACTGAGTCAGTTTGTTGTAGTACTCCAGATTGGTCTTAGTCTCCGGCCCCCGCGGTTATAGTCTGGTGCTGGTCCTGGTCCTGGTCAAGACCATAACTGCAGGATCACTGAGCTGCCTTTGCATCGTCAAATGTTTTCTGGCTGTGATTGGATGTAGAAGTACATAAACAGGTTCCAGTTTGCTCTTGGTCTTGACTCGATGACGTCCCCTCTGTCATCATCATCCAACGTGTCGACTTGGATCAGAGAGAAAATTTCAGTTTTTTAAATTTTCAATCTTTGAACCGAGGGACTGAAGTTTAGCTCGGGGCTCTGTGCCGTCTCGTTCCGCTCACCCCCTAAGACTCGATTGAGAGGATCTGAGAAAACGTCTCTTACAGCGAGTTGGTTAAACACGGCGGCGACTTTCATCATTTCGTGACAGAAACATCGAGCCGGAGTCGACGGCTAAAAGTCGGGATGGAACTTTTCAGAAGTCCCTTTTTCTAATTAACTTTTTCAGACTTCGAAGCATCGAGTGTGTGTGTGTGTGTGTGTGTGTGTGTGTGTGTGTGTGTGTGTGTGTGTGTGTGTGTGTGTGTGTGTGTGTGTGTGTGTGTGTGTGTGTGTCCTGGTCTCATTGTGGTTTTTATTTCCACAGACTTATCAGACCGTTTTGATTTGATGGCAGCTCCGTGAGTCTTGGCTGGTGGATCATCTGACATGTGATGAGGCCGGCAGGTCTGGGGGTGTTCACCTTCATCACCTTCATCACCGTGTTCAGCTGTTATCTCTCTGTGAGTTATAAACAGACTAACCTTTAACATTTTGCAGTGTGGTTTTAGCAGCTCATCCGTTAGTCTGTATTTTTCTTACTGTCAACAAAGTCCAAAACCAACGATCCGATAATCCGCCTCTCAGTATTTTCTCCTCTCCGTGGCTTCAGACTCGGTTTCAGCTGAGCGCCGTGGTTTGTAGCGACGTTGCTCAAACAGCAGCAGACGTGTCCGTGTTTGAGGACTATTTTCAGCGGTGGATTCATACACGTTTTGTGCCCTGGTTGAGTATCTGGCAGTCAGACCCTGGATCATACTCAGATAGGATCTGTTACATATCACATGCAGAAACAATTGCACAGGTTATTAAACGCACACATGGCGTGAAGCATTACACTGGATCTATATAAAGAAAGAAACATTCCCTTTAAAGATGAAGCTGCAGCAGGAGGTGCTGCACAGTGTCAACATGTCCTGCTGCTGTTACAGACTTGCGGTGCTGCTCCTTCTTGCTCTGTGGTTGCAGCATTACTGACGGAGCTGCTCCTCCCATGCAGGGGGCCAGAGGTGTTGTTCCTGACTGACGTCAGCTCGGCTTCCTTCGTGGAGTCCAGGACAGATCCGGTCCAGCTCGGCCACTTCATCCTGGAGTCTTTTCTTCTTCTGACGTCAGACACATCCGCTCAGTGTCACTGCAGCACTGCGTCCTGACTCTGCTGTCACCGAGCTGAAATCCGTCCAGTCAGGACAGTTTGCAGCGTTTGAGCTGAAAAGTGTCCGCTCAGCGCGTTTCACTTACTTTCAATCAGAGAAGCTGCGGCCGGGTCGGTGGTCCGAGCGCTGTGAGCTTCAGCCAATAAATAAATAAACTTTTAATTAAGCGAAGTTTTCCTGCACACAGCAGGAAGAAGCTGGAAACAGTTTCCACCCTGTCATCATGACAAACAGTTTCTCACGGAGCCCAGAACTTCAGGTTTGATCAGCATGTCCATTTCTGGATGAACTGGGTTCATGGGAAGTTCAGGACCGGTTTTCATTGGAGCCAGTTTGAAGCCCAGAGCCAGGACCTTGAATAACGGGACCATTGTTGTCTGCTAGCTACTTGACTTCAGCAACATCGTAAATCACCATGATTACACCAACATACTGTAGCACACACTGCAGTTCCTCTAACGTCCACTTGAGGCTGGCTCCAAAAGTCCCCATGTCCAAATGTCCAACTTCACAGCAGAAATAAACATGTTTACAGCCTGGTACAAAAACAGTTTTGGTCTCTGTAGCTAATTTCCCCGTTCATGACAACTGTGCTAAGCTAACAACGAGCTAAAACACGCTAACACCAAGGTAAAACAAAAACATGCTAACAATGAGCTAAAACAAGCTAACACCATGGTAAAGAAGGCTAAAACATAAACATGCTAACAATAAGCTAAAACACACAAACACCAAGCTAAAACACGCTAACACTAAGCTAAAACATGCTAACAACGAGCTAAAACACGCTAACACCAAGCTAAAACATGCTAACAACGAGCTAAAACACGCTAACACCAAGCTAAAACATGCTAACAACAAGCTAAAACACGCTAACAACGAGCTAAAACACGCTAACACCAAGCTAAAACATGCTAACAACGAGCTAAAACATGCTAACAACAAGCTAAAACACGCTAACAACGAGCTAAAACACGCTAACACCAAGCTAAAACATGCTAACAACAAGCTAAAACACGCTAACAACGAGCTAAAACACGCTAACACCAAGCTAAAACATGCTAACAACAAGCTAAAACATGCTAACAACGAGCTAAAACACGCTAACACCAAGCTAAAACATGCTAACAACGAGCTAAAACACGCTAACACCAAGCTAAAACACGCTAACAACAAGCTAAAACACGCTAACAACGAGCTAAAACACGCTAACACCAAGCTAACACACGCTAACAACGAGCTAAAACATGCTAACAATGAGCTAAAACACGCTAACAACGAGCTAAAACAAGCTAACAATGAGCCAAAACACGCTGACACCAAGCTAAAACTAGTTAAATCAAGCTAACAACAAGCTAACAACCAAGCAGCAACCTCTGTGACTGAGAAAAATGAAGCCAACACAGGAAGATTCCAAAAACTGCAGTTCCTCTAATGTCCACTTGAGGCTCCAGAAGTGAGTCAGTCTCCATAAGTCCCCATGTTTCACAGCAGAAATAAACATGTTTACAGCCTGGTACAAAAAACAGTTTTGGTCTCTGTAGCTAATTTCCCCGTTCATGACAACTGTACTGAGGGTGAATTTATATACAACTCACCTGTTCACATTATATTAAGGCTGAAAGTTATGCAGGGTTAAGACGCTTGGCTGCCAGAGCGACCACACTGCACCGTGTTTCCTGCAGCCTCTGGTTGCTGCACAAGCTGCGATCGAACACGTAGTTAAACATCACGTCTCTCTGCAAAGTCACAACAAGAATTCATGAGTCAGCGAGCGCACGTCGAACTGTGACAGAGTTTCATGAGAGAAAAGAGGGAAACAATGACGCACTGCATGGGAATGAAGATCTGAGCATCATCAGGCTGCGTCAGTCTGACTGTATCATTCACATGTAGAGTAATGATGTAATTACAAAGTGGAATTTGGACCACGGAGGATTGCAACAAGATGTGAACTATAACAAAGAGGCTCATTAAACTCGTACAAACACACAGACAGTAAATCGCAGTTTGATCCCTTTTAATTTTGCTCACTGGACTCGAGGCTGAATAAAGATTCACGAGCCGTGAGGTGGACCTGATATTTACACGGGATCCTCGTTATCAGGCAGATAAAAATAAAAACTCTGGATATTTTTTTTTTACAAGCCAAGAATAGAGTCAGCAACTCACTCAAAAAAAAAAACCTCCTCCATAACTCGGCCTGCTCTGTGTCTGTGCTGTTTGTTTTCACTGTGAGCCCACGCTGGCAGCTCGCCCGGAGGGTTCAGGGGGAGAGGAGGACTTGTAGGCCGCAAACCGCAGCACATTTGGAGGCTTTTAAAAAGCCCCATAAACACTGAGGGAGAAGCTACAGCACACACACACACACATCGACAAGGCCTCCATCCGCTGCCTCCCCCTCGCCCGCCACCATCCACCCCCCCACGGAGACAAATACCGACTCCTTTTTCCCGAAAATGGCTTCAGTGAAAACTATTACATTTCTCAATCTGATACGCCTCTGCCGCCTTTTCATGAGCATTTCCATGAAAGAGCCTTTTATGCTGAGGCGAATGAGAGGAGAAATTATAGTTGTTATATGATGTCTGTGCTGCCGGGAACATCACAGCGGCTCAGTGCTTCTTATGAAATCCTTCCTAACTGATGGAGCGGAGCCGTCCGAGTCTCGCAGAGGAGCTGATCGAACCTTCATGGAGCGTCGCTTCGCAGCTGACCTACATCTGCTTTTCTTACGGCCGATGTCGTTGAGTAAAGTCGCCCGTCTTTACTGCGTTTGGACCCCGATCCTCTTTGTCTGGTCGAGGATTGAAACCTCCTGTCGCATCATAATTCACCTTTTTTATGTGACTTTTATCGGCCTCTCGCCCTCACTGGGTTTTTTGCTGATGCTTCTTTCCAGGCCAGGTCTCCCCATGAAGTCACCGTGAGCGTCTTTATCTCGCTGTGAGCCTGCAGATCTGACTGGCTCCTGAATCATGGGTTTGGAGAGGAAAGCTCCACGGGTACGAAGTGACTAAACCTGCAGTTACTCAAATGGCCTCTTGAGGTCGGCTACAGGTGCTGGCTTCATTCAGCCTCCATCCATGCTCCACGTCTTTGGATGAGTGAGGAGCCGACGGAGGCGTGACTGCAGAGACGGAGCTCCAGAAACCTGTGGGTGACGTCACGGATACAACGTCCATACTTTCTTCATTAACGTCCAACTCTTGTTTTTACAAACGTTTCGGACACAGCATGAGTCTTAATACGATCTCAGTTTCACAGTCTTTAGTTATTTTCAAACTCAGTAAAGCAGCTGTGGATAATCAGCTTCTTACTGTGAGCGACGGTCATACATGAACACAAGCACAGTGTGAACAGTGTTTGTGTTCTCACCTGCAACATTAATGTGAACTCAGCATTAATGCCAAAGTTTGTTTTGTTTGAACTTTCTCTGCTGCAGATTCAATAATGACGTTTATGACGTTTGACAGAAGTCAATAAGCACGTTTTCATACTTTGATGGTGACATTTTGTCACAAACTGGATTTATAACGTTTTGTCGTTTCTGCTCAGTCACTTTGAATCTGTTCGAAGAAGAAGAAGAAGAAGAAGAAGAAGAAGAAGAAGAAGAAGCAGAAGAAGAAGAAGAAGAAGCAGAAGAGTCAGCCGACGAGCCTGCTGATGCTGTTTTCTCTCTGCGAGGTGAGATACCGGGGATAGTTCAACAAATCTTATTCTATCAAAGTCACAAACTGTTTCTGAACCTTGTATCATGTGGACACACCCCGGTGAATAAAGACACTGATACACCTGATAAACACCTGATATACACATGATATGAGTATTACCCACACTGTGAATAATAATAATGATCATACAGTAGTAGCAACTTAAAATTTTCCGTTCAAGCTGAATGGCAGCTGAATGGCAGCCGTCTTCCAGCCAGCTGCCTGCAGAGTTTCGTGACCGGAGAGACCCCCCTCCTTCTCCTGGGCGTGTCTATTTTTTACTGTAACTCCACCCATTTATGTGATTACAGGGTATGACCAGGAGATGGCGCTTCTCTCACGGATTTTTTTTTACAGTTGTTCTACCTAGGGATGACGTAGCTTAGACACCTCATTAGCATTCGTGTTGCTATATTTCGGTCAAGGACCTGTGAAGGACCGTTTAAGGACCGTTCAAGGACCGTTCAAGGACCTGTGAAGGTCCAGTCACGGAAACACGGTAACTTTTAAGTTGCTACATCTGTATCAGCGAAATGCTTCACTACAGCAGGATGGAAATGTCGTCACAGTCTCCAGCTTCACTGCCGCATGCAGAGATTTACCTGGCAGTGACGGGGTTAATCAATGTCGTGTGAACTCGTTTGAGAAAAGGCGTTAAAGTTCATTTACGGATACGTAAGAGCTCTGCGCTGTAGGTTTAAAACATACAGTGTGAACACACTGACTCATGAAAACTATGAAATAACGTGGAAATATGTCATTAACTATTTGTGTGATGCAAAGCAGGTGAGCTGGTGTCTGCATGTGTGGTTCCCAGTTAAATATGGGAACTCCTTCAAGACAAAAGGTAAGAATTCATATTTTTCTTAATTATAACTGATTTACATTTGTGTTATTTCATAGTTTCGATGTCTTCAGGGTTCATCTACGATTCAAACCTTTGAATGAGACGCCGTGTCCAAACTTCTGACTGCAGCTGTACGAACACAGAAGCGTGAGCGCGATGTAAGAGAGGAAAAGAAAAAACCTGCGAGCTGGACCAGATTAATATTTAGATTATTATTTTCATTTTCACAGCTTCCACTTCAATCATGTGTTTCAAATTTCATCAATTTTCTGCACTCGGGTGACACCTCTTCTTCTCCGTCGGTGTGACAAGTGGAATTATCTCACTGTGTTTTTCTGTTGTTTACATATAAATACTCGAATCTTATCAGCTGACGACAGAAGAAGGATGTGACACGTGTTAATACGCTGCACGTATTCCCACGACTGCTAGATGAACACGTCGAGCCAGCGCGAGTGATAAGATTAAAAAGAAATCATGTTTATTTATGGACAGGTCATATTGCATCTTCCACATGTGTAGAATAAAGATCAGACTGAAGCACTGCTTCTACATAACTCCTATTTTACCGTCATTGCACCGTTTTCCTGTTATCTTTAGGGTTTGAAGATCCTCTTCTTCGCTGAATCGTTGGATCGCACCGACTCCTAACTAACTACCTAACCTAAACCTAACTAACATTTATTTATTTTATTAACAGTTTAACTTGATTAGTGAGACATTTGATTGGACGGGAGTTTTAATCTAGAGCACAAACTTTATGTTTTCAACTCAAGACCTCCTTTCTCTTCTAATTAGCGGCTGTAGAGTGGTGGAGCGTCTCGTCCACTGATCAGATGATCGGCGGTTCGATCCCCGGCTCCTCCTGTCTGCATGTGGAAGTGTCCTTGGACAAAATACTGAAGCCCAAAGTGTGTGAATGATCAGCTCCTACAAGCAGTTCACACCTTGTATGGCAGCCAAAGAGACATGTAGTTAGAAGACTCTAAAGGAGATATTTATATATATATATTTAGTATATAGTATTTATGTATATATATTTAAGTATTTATATATATAAGTATTTATTTCTGATTTAAAATCACGTTTGTGTGTGATTTGGTTGAACTGACCCTTTAAACTGGAGACGTCACCGTGTCTTTTTGTGGGGTCAGTAGGCGGTGTGGCGGTATGGTCGGTATGGTTGGCATGCCTGGCACTCGTGGCCCGCTGCCTGACACACACACACACACACACACACACACACACACACACACACACACACACAGTGCTGCAGTAGCGTGTCTTTGCGTGTGTGTTACCGGTTGAATCCGGAGCGGTCAGGCGAGGAAGACGAGGTCTGGACTCAGCAGTTCAGACACTTTCACCCGGAGACAAGGACCCACCTGTGCTTGTCTGTTTCATGAGGACTCTGGTTTCACACGCAGGCTCATCTGTGCTCACACACCCCGAGCCTGCCGTAACCTGTTCACCCTGCACCTGTCCTCACCAGGACACCTCGCCCCACTTCCCCCAACCACCACCCACCACCTCCACCTCCCCTCTGCAGGCCTGGACTCCATCACTGTCCTGTTGAAGCCAGCTGGAAATCCCCCAGCACAACCGGTTCTGGGCGCTCCCTCCCAGTCCACAGTGATGACCATCATCCAACAGCTCAGTCTGCACAAATCTGTCCTGCCAGACCAACTGTGTCCATATTAAAGGAGAAAAACAGGAGCACCTAAGGTCAGCAGTGTCTGAAAGTACTGCTGCTGCAGAAGTTAATAATAAAACCGGAACATTTAGAAATAAACATTTTCACAGTGTGAAATTGAAATTGAGGGAATCGAGCTCGGACTGTTGTGGCATCGCGGCGCTCAGCGGCTCTTTATGCTCAGAGACAAACAAACGGAGGACGCCTCTTTCTGTTTCTCTCTCTGATATGTGAAGGAGCCACAATCGATGCTGCTGGATCAACTTTCCACAAGAGGGAAGCTCCGACATCTCGGGGTGTTTCACCGTCTCCTTCAGCATCTTTCGCTTGTGTGAGCCGGCGATGTGACAGCATCGTCGCCCAGTAGGGGTTGTACAGACTAGTCGACTTCACTTCGCCACAATGACGTTTAGAGCTTGACGTCGACTAGTCGCTAATCGAGAGAGAGCTGGCTCAATTCGTGGCAGCGGCAGCGGCAGCGGCAGCGGCAGCTAGTAGTTGCATTTCCGGTGGCAGCTGGCACCGGAAATGCCACTACTAGCTGCACTGATCTCATATTTTGATGCAAACACGATGGACTCAAACGTTACACGTTAAAGCACGCCAAGCGAGAGGATTTTTTCACTCGCTGGTGAAACCATCACGCGACAGCGGGCGAGCCTTCACCCTCTCGTGTTCCTGCAAACCAGGACCGAAAAACCAAAACTGTGACTGAGCAGGACTGTGACGATGACTCGGCTGCAGGTGTTGTGTTGTTTTCCTCCCAAATTGTTTTGTTCAGTATTTTGTTTTCCACTATGGGAGATGTAGATTTACGTGTAGACAGGGACAGGCGCGCAGATAGGTTTGAGAAACTGGGGGGGACGAAGCTGCCCCCAATGCCCCCCCCCCGAGACGGAGATTTTCTCGTGCGCCCTGATCAGTCTGTCCGGCTCCCCCTCTACCTCGTCAACCCCCTGCCCACGGGGGCGCCCGCTCCGCTGTCTTAATGAGCGGTATCGAAAATTTGCGAGGTTATTGTCGGGCGCTCGTGGCGCCCCCCACGAAATGGCGCCCCGGGCGGCTGCCCTGTCCGCCCGTACCTAAAACCGCTACTGGCACACACCTCAGTAAACCAAATATTATGTTAATTCATATTTTGGTTTCCTCGTGATGCTTGAATCAGAAGATTTAAAGAAGACAAAGTTTAAAAAAAAAAAAAAAAAAAAAAAAAACGTTAAGCTACATAAAAGTGGGTGGGACGGATCTACGGTCATTCAAAAGTGGGTGTGTCATGACACACCTGACACACCCACTATTTGCGCCCCTGGACAGGGACGGACTGGCCACCTGGCATACCGTGCATTTGCCCGGTGGGCCGACAAGTCCCGATATATATATATGTATTTAACAACTAGATCACACACCCCAAACACACTCTTGGGCGCACGGCACATCTATGGCGGGGGGATCAATGACGTCACCGGCGACTAGTCGACGTTGACTCGACTTTCATCATATTAGTGTCGACTTAGAAAAATCTGATATCGTGCAACCCCTATCGCCCAGTCATGTAGAGAAATACCTGCCTTATACAAATATAATCTCTGATCACCTGGGACATAAAACTTGATATATCCTTTGGATGATGTGTTAATAACTTTATACGACCCAGATTTTAACACGACATGATTTCCAAAAACTGTTTTTCTCTGCGTCACTCAGTCCCGCTCTGTTTAGTGTGCCACACTGGAACAATCATAAGTTCATATTTGTTAATTCTAGAATATCAGTGTCCAGTGGAAATCATTTGGAAATTATTATTTACGTGAATGTCAACATATTTTGGAAATTGGAAATGTTCGTACTTATCCTTTAGAGATAATGCTGTGTCTGTAAGAGGACAAGGAGAGTATGTTGTTGTATATGCAGGCAGTGCTTGTGTTGAACCGTGGACAGTTTTTTTTCTTTTATTAAAAGTTGCTGAAACGAAGATGGACGTGTTTTTTTGCAGGTTATTTTAAGAGTGCAACACCCGCCCTGTCCTGCCTGTGATTGGCCGACATTCTTGTACCTCACCTTGACCAATCTCAGTCCTCCTCATGCCTAAACCCCCAAACACTGTCAGAGACTAGACCTGGACCCGGACCACGGTCCGCCTATCAGTGACCTGTGGGATTCTGAATTTAGGTTTTACATTTTATCACGACTTTGTCGGGTTGTATTTACGAACACTGAGCAACATTTATTGTGATTTATTCTGGGTTCTGGGCGCCTGGTGGATGTAAGTCTAAGTCTGGTTTGCTCGTAAACATAATTTACTGCTGTTGTTTCACCTTTTTTACCGGACTCACCAGTTGTTGGATAAACCAGCTGAAGTGCTGTTGAAAGACGAGTTCTGTCACTTTATGCAGGACATCACAGAAACCATAACTCACTGTGTGTTTACACAGATTGAGAATTCAAATAAGCTCTTCATAGTTTATTTGAACTCTGGAGTGTTTATTCTTTTTAATTCTACCGTTGGTGCCCGAAGAGAAAGTCAGGGAGTGAGTTCAGCATCTGCGGGCAGCAGAAAGAGATAATCCTGAACAAATACAGAAAAACCACCCAAAACTCCAGAGTTTATGGGTATGAGACAGATGTTGGCGTCTGATTTCCAGCCGTTCCTCATGCTTGGAAAGCTGAGCATAATGAAAATGAACCGAAGGAAAACACGGAGCCAAGACGAGGTGAAATTCCTGCTTTAGGGGCCAAGAGCACATTTCTCAACTCCCGTTAAAAGAAGAAAAGGAAAAAGCAAAGAGAGTGCAGACGAGTCCGTCGAGCTCAGCCCAAAGTTACAAACACTGGAAGTGGATTCTGTTTGACCTGCGAGAGACTGTAAATGTTTGCAGAGCGAGAGCTGCAGCTCGGCCCAGAGACACAAAGTTTGGCTGGCTGGAGGTTGCACCTCATCCAAAGTGACTTTAACTCCCGATCGATGCGACGCTGATTGTGTGGCATTAGATTTTCATTTATTACACCTCCTCTCAGAACAGAACACTGTTGTCCTGAGACCAAATTCATACTCGAACACATCAAACCTGAGAGTAATAATTGTAATTTATTATATTGTTATTATCTCAGCAGCATATAGCTCGACATCCTGCAGCAGTCCCGGTTCCTCTTTATGAAATATTACAGTCGCAGTCGTGATCACACTCCCGTAAACTCATAATTTCCCTCTCAACTCTTTTTCTAATCAGCGAGTGAAGATTGGAGGCCGGTTTTCTGCTGCCTCCCTCGCAGGAGAAAGAAAATTGTGTCTTTTAGACATCCTGCCTCCCGCGCTGAGTTTGCGTGGTCGCCGGTCTTATTACTGCGCGGGTCAGAAGTTAATTGTTTATTTGACTCGCATGTCGGCGCTGAATATGTCATCTGCATCCCTGAGAGGGGGAACATAAAAAACCTTGAC
Organism: Collichthys lucidus; assembly: GCA_004119915.2. Taxonomy (NCBI): domain Eukaryota; kingdom Metazoa; phylum Chordata; class Actinopteri; family Sciaenidae; genus Collichthys; species Collichthys lucidus. The sequence continues at coordinate 31,929,536 of CM014091.1, forward strand.
ACAGTGTTGACTTAAGAGCGCGCGAGGCTGCAAGAAGTAAGTGTAAAATAAAATAAAAAAAACATAATTGGATCTTCATAACTAACTCGTGTTGGGAGCTCGTTGCAGGAATGTCAGAGATTAAGATTGCAGAATAATCACCAGCAACAAGCGAAGAAACTGAGGTCATGATATTCTGAGTCTGCACGCCGAGCACAACTTGAACTTGAAGACGTCTGATGATCGTTTCAACCTGCTGCAGCGTTTCAGCTGAATTCAATCAGAGGCAAAGTTCCATTTGTTCAAGGAGAAAGAATAAAGGTCGAGTTTAACAACCTGCTCGTGCTTTTCTTTAAATTATTTCTGCTTTTTTTTTTTATTGTTGGATGTTGAAGAACAACTCTGGTGTTTCCCAAGCCGGAAGGTACGCCAACCGGCTGACGGCGGCGAGGCGGTGGACGGTGGCGGCAGGACACACATCGGGTCTTTTTTAATCGCTTTAACGAGTTTGTTTACCCCTGATTTGAAGAACCTGTGTAGCCTGACCTGAGTCCTAAGCTCGTTTTCTATCTCTAGTTTTAATTTCACTTAGCACCCTGTAGGGGTTGCATGACTTAAGATTTTTTTAAGTCGACACTAATATGATGTCGACTAGTCGCTGGTGACGTTATTGATATATTCTTCAGTAATTTAAAAAATCACGTCACAGTCCTGCTCAGTCACCGTTTTCGTTTTTCGATCCTGGTTTGCAAGAACACGAGCGCATCTACGTGCGCTGGGTGAAGGCTCGCCCGCTGTCACGTGATGTTATTTCCAGCCGGTGAAACAATCCTCTCGCTTGTCGCCGGGACAGCCAGGTAACGTTTGCACAACGTGGCCAAACGGGGAAATCTGTCCTGGTTCTGGACAGACCTGTGCAGCTGGTTCTGCATGGTGGGAATGTGCGGTGTTAGTTCACGGTGATTAGCGACTAGTCGACGTCAAGCTCTAAACGTCAATGTGGAGTAGTGACATCGACTAGTCTGTACAACCCCTAGCACCTTGACATGTGACCCCTCTTTATACTGCATCACCTGACCTTGTTTACTCCCGTCATAACCAATCAACTGCTCACACAGATGACCCATGTTTAGGGATTGTCAGATTTTTACATTCTGATTCTTTATCGATTCTGCTTAACGATTCGATTCTTCATCGATGCTGCTTAACGATTCGATTCTTTATCGATTCTGCTTAACGATTCGATTCTTTATCGATTCTGCTTAACGATTCGATTCTTTGTCGATTCTGCTTAACGATTCGATTCTTTATCGATTCTGCTTAACGATTCGATTCTTTGTCGATTCTGCTTAACGATTCGATTCTTTATCGATTCTGCTTAACGTTTCGATTCTTTATCGATTCTGCTTAACGATTCGATTCTTTATCGATTCTGCTTAACGATTCGATTCTTTATCGATTCTGCTTAACGATTCGATTCTTCATCGATGCTGCTTAACGATTCGATTCTTTATCGATTCTGCTTAACGATTCGATTCTTTATCGATTCTGCTTAACGATTCGATTCTTTGTCGATTCTGCTTAACGATTCGATTCTTTATCGATTCTGCTTAACGATTCGATTCTTTGTCGATTCTGCTTAACGATTCGATTCTTTATCGATTCTGCTTAACGTTTCGATTCTTTATCGATTCTGCTTAACGATTCGATTCTTTATCGATTCTGCTTAACGATTCGATTCTTTATCGATTCTGCTTAACGATTCGATTCTTTATCGACTCTTCTTAAAGATTCGATTCTTTATCGATTCTGCTTAACGTTTCGATTCTTTGTCGATTCTGCTTAACGATTCGATTCTTTATCGATTCTGCTTAACGATTCGATTCTTTATCGATTCTGTTTAACGATTCGATTCTTTATCGATTCTGTTTAACGATTCGATTCTTCATCGATTCTGCTTAACGATTCGATTCTTTATCGATTCTGCTTAACGATTCGATTCTTCATCGATTCTGCTTAACGATTCGATTCTTTATCGATTCTGCTTAACGATTCGATTCTTCATCGATTCTGCTTAACGATTCGATTCTTTATCGATTCTCATTTGGGGAAAAAATAAGAACAAACAGTTTGATCAGCATCAACTTTGTTTAGTTAGAAGTATCACGATCTTACAAAACCAACAGCGAGGTCAGCAGAGGCCACAGCCTGGATAATAGTAACGATGTGTAACTACCTTCCGTAGTAACAGCAGAGGTCAGAGGTCACAGCCTGGCTGCTGCCGCTGCTGCTGGGTTGAGATTTATCTCCAGTCCGAACCGTGGCAAAAACACGACATTCATTTAAAATATTGCATGTTGTGTGCGCAAATGTTTCTGCATGTTGTGTTCGCTGTTATCTCCACTTTGCAGTGATTGCAAGTCGCCTTTGGAGCGTTTGAACCGAGTGGGTGACATTGTTTATACTGACTGCACTGCATGTGAGAAACTTCTGTAAGTTACGTGACGTAATTAGTCGAGCTTGCTGGAATCGAGCGTGCGGAACTTCTTGTGGAAGTTACGTGACGTAATTCGTGCTTGCTGTAATCGATAAGAGACTCCAAAGCGATTCCATGGAATCGAAACACACGGAACCGTTTCTCAACAACTTCTCGATTCCCTTCCATACCTATGTAGCCGTTCACCTGCCGAGGACGGGCTGGAATATCTGCAAACCTGACTCAGATGATGAACTCTCCACAGTCGGGACCTCCTTCCACCTCCTTTCTCCCTCAAAGCTGCGTCAGGTTGAACTTCAGGGATTCCCGTACGGCTCCATGTTCTGCTACCTTCACCTTTCCCAGCCGCCTCACCTGCACGTGCTGACGACAGCAGCTCTGAGGCTGACCCGCCCGTGGCTCACGCTGATACTCAATTAGTCGTGGACCAGCGGTGCTCCCGTCGAACTAATGATTCAGAGCTTCGCTCTCCCTCCCTCCCTCGCTCTCTCCTTCCTCCTCACACACTTCTTCTTCTCCTCAAACTCATTTTTTCTTTAAATTGCATGTCTCAAAATGGCGTCTCAGGATCATTACTGTCGCGGCGAGATTGAGGAGATGACAGTTTTGAGGAATGTAGATTTCTCTGTGCAGGCGGTAACATGTTTAGTCTTTGTCACCCTAAATGAGTTTGGGGTTGTGTGTGTGTGTGTGTGTGTGTGTGTGTGTGTGTGTGTGTGTGTGTGTGTGTGTGTGTGTGTGTGTGTGTGTGTGTGTGTGTGTGTGTGTGTGTGTGTGTGTGTGTGTGTGTGTGTGAGCAGAAAATAGAAGCCGGCAGTGCGACCACAGGATTGATCTGGAAGACTCACCTCATTGATTTCTCTCCTCGCCACCCATTTGTTTTCTTGTTCGATGAATCAACAGACATGCATCATATGAGTCACGTCGCTGCAGCGCGGGGAGGAGGAGGAGGAGGAGGAGGAGGAGGAGGTGCGAGCGGTTTGGTTAATGAACATGTGATCGCTCCTCTCAGCACAGGAGGCCTCTGCGCGCTTCGTTACTGTCGCTGAGGTTTGCATGGTTACAGGAGAAATGTGAAGCACAGGCCTCGCTGCAGGAAACAGCTCTGATGACCTCGCAGTACACGACCGGCTGCAACCTGGTGGAGGCCAAAGCAGAGCTAAAGGGAACACGGCTCATGCTGACTGATGCTGTATCTGTGAGTCTGATGAATGCAGCTTTAATGACCGTACAGTTCAATTACAAGTGTGTTTTCATTACACAGCAACCTCCATGACTGTGAAGTGAAGCCACAAACTGCAGTTCCTCTAACGTCCACTTGAGGCTGGCTCCAGAAGTGAGTCAGTCTCCATGTCCAAATGTCCAACTTCACAGCAGAAATAAAAATGTTTACAGCCTGGTACAAAAACAGTTTTGGTCTCTGTAGCTAATTTCCCCGTTCATGACAACTGTGCTAAGCTAACAACAAGCTAAAACACGCTAACACCAAGCTTAAACACGCTAACAATGAGCTAAAACAAGCTAACATTGTGCTAAAACAAGCTAACACCAACCTAAAACACGCTAACAACGAACCAAAACACGCTAACAACGAGCTAAAACACGCAAACAACGAGCAAAAACAAGCTAAAACACGCTAACACCAAGCTAAAACACGCTAACAATGAGCTAAAACAAGCTAACAATAAGCTAAAACAAGCTAACACCAAGCTAAAACACGCTAACAATGAGCTAAAACACATTAACGAGTTAAAACACGCTAACAACGAGCTAAAACACGTTAACAACAAGCTAAAACTCGCTAACAACGAGCTAAAACACGCTAACAACAAGCTAAAACACGCTAACAACGAGCAATACACGCTAACAACGAGCTAAAACAAGCTAACACCAAGCTAAAACAAGCTAATAATGAGCTAAAACTAGTTAAATCGAGCTAACAACAAGCTAACAACCAAGCAGCAACCTCTGTGACTGAGAAAAATGAAGCCAACACAGGAAGTGCCAAAAACTGGCGTTCCTCTAATGTCCACTTGAGGCTGGCTCCAGAAGTGAGTCAGTCCCCATGTTCAAATGTCCAATATGTTTACAGCGTGGTACAAAAACAGTTTTGGTCTCTGTAGCTAATTTCCCCGTTCATGACAACTGTACTGAGGGTGAATTTATATACAACTCACCTGTTCACATTATATTAAGGCTTAAAGTTATGCAGGATTAGGAGCGTGGACGCTTTGATTGACAGGTGGGTGTCATCACAGGTGTCTTGTTTGACACTCAGCCCGCTTTAGCTCCACTTCTTTATCCATTTTTGAATTATCCAGGAGCCAGCAGAGGCAGGACTGCCATGATAGCGATGCCCTTTATAAATTATAGTCCTTCCTCTGACTCACTCACTTCACTTTTTCATATCCGATGTGAAACCTCACTTTACATTTTCATTTAATTATGACCTGATTGTTCCTATTTGTGTCGTGAATGAATCATCTCTTCCGCTTTTATCTCTTTCAATTTTCTATTTGGACTTTTAATTTAAATTAGGACCGAAGATATCCTCCATAGTGTCGGCTCATAATATGCACATTAATACTGACCTCTAACCCACTTGAATGTAAACTAAGTGTGAGCTTTGTGTAACACGTGGAGAGTGTTTGATCATTTTAATGTTCACTGAATATTGAACTTGTGACGTGACCGAGGCGGATAAATGGATTTCTTTTGAACCGTAACCATGTTCTTATTACTGTAACCATGACAACGGTGCTCCTCTAACCTTACCGAAGTCATCATTTTTTTCAAACCGTACAAAAGTATAGTAGCCACAAAACGCCAGATCCGGAGCCAGAGTTTAGTTTGTCCATTCTGGGCTACTGTAGTAACACAGAAGAGGTCCAGCAGTAGTTTTCACACTTCCCTCTCTCGTTTATTTTCCCTCCTTTGCAACTGAAACATGGAAACATTCAAAACACGATCCGGTGTCAGTTAATTGCCAAAAAAAAAAAAAAAAAAACGTACAGCACATTCCCACGACTAGCACCAAATTAGAAGTCTGTCATCGCTTGTAGCTGCTTCACAATAAAAGCCGTCCATCCACCGGCCCTTCAGTGAAAAGCTTTTATGAGCAGCAGCAATAACATAACAGAATAATTAAAGTCCAATTAGACAGCGTGTGAGAGCGGAGGCTGAGCCCGAACATGACGGCCGAGGTGGGCAGCGCGTGGTCCTCTCTGTAAGAAATGCATAGGATAATTACTCGGCATGCCACGGCATTATTTAAGGTTATCATGATCGTTAATAAAGATGGGACTAATGTGTGCTTTAACATGTTCTCTGAGATGCAAACCTACAGGATGTGCATTAAAAAGTGCTGAATAATCTCCTGATTTGTGCAGGTTTGAGCCCTCCGCCTGCAAAACATCACTGACTGCACGTTCCTGTAGATTTATCTGCAACCAGGAGATTCTTTGATCACCAAATCGAGGTGAGCCAGCCAAGGAGACGGTAAACACTGAAAGGAAATGAGGCGTTATTCATCAACCCCGCTTCATTTTTTTATTGGTTCCCCGTCAGTTTGGCTCATTAATTCAAATGATGTGACACAAGAAAATTGTTGTGGCAATCAGAAGGTTAGTTAATCCAGCTAATTAAAGCCTGGACCTAATCGCCGTCTCCACTTGAAACTCGAAGAAGACACAAAAAGCATCGAGCCATTTTATGAGCTCAACTGTGCCGTGTGATTTCTTCTCACAGGGGCGGAGGTCAGAAATGATGTAATACCCTAAAAAAACACAAAGGCTGTGTGTGTGTGTGTGTGTGTGTGTGTGTGTGTGTGTGTGTGTGTGTGTGTGGACTAGACAGATTAAGATGTAGTATATAGCTGATTTTCTGCAGTGCATGTCGGTGGAGGGCCCACAACTCTTCCAGACAGTCACTTTAGTAAATTAATTAAAGACGTGTCCGGTTGGCCGGAGTTCATCGGGGCAGCATTGTGCATCAGTTTGTTCTGACTGCATCCAAACACTGTTCAACCACAGACATTAATTCCTCAAACACACGGCATGTCTCCGTTGTTGCTGGTTGGAGGTGGTGGAGGTTGTTGTTGCTGCTGCTGCTCCTGAAGCGGATTCGTAGCTACACACTGACACCGTGTGTCCGCTGACAGGTGGTGCAGGAAGTCTCCATGAAGCTTTATCTGCACATCCTGTTTCCTGTGACATCGGTGTGAAGGACGTGATTTAATGCGGCTGTTTACAGCTGATCCTCGACACATACATGAGTGTAATCCCACTGTGGTAACTATGTCCAGCTGTACTCGAGTATTTGTCCTGATTACATTACTTCTGACTAGTCCAGCAGCACTCAGTCCAGCTCGGCGTCTTTCAGGCTTTTATTTCTCTTCTTAGCTTCCTCAGTCAGCACCCTCTTCTCTCTCTGAGTCTGGTTACAGCTCCAGTTCTGAAACGACACCAGCTCTGCTCTCTGTCATAATTGTCTTCTTCTTACCGGTGGTTCAAAACGCCGGTGGTACAAACAGTAACACTTCCCCAGTGCTCTGAGCTCACAGACTGAGCTAATATTAGCTAATAGGCGCTATCAAACTTAGCAAACATTAACTAACGGATTGAGCTTACAGCAGCTATCAAACTGAGCTAACATTAGCTATCAACCTGAACTAACATTTGTCTTTAACATTTCATTGTCACAAATTAAGGGCTCGTCCGGGATTTGAACCCGGGACCTCTCGCACCCAAAGCGAGAATCATACCCCTAGACCAACGAGCCACTTACTGAGTTAACATGTGCTAACAGCAGCTACAGCTGGCAGCAGTTTACTTCACTGTCCATCGGGAGAGTTGACATCAGAGAGAAAACCAGAAACATCTTTTCATGAATTATTTGGTCCAGAAAATATCAACAATGACAAAATTCAACAGATTTCTGTTATTTTGAGTCCAGAACTCACGGACGTGTTGACATTTTGTTTATTTGAGGATCTATTTATTTTCAAAGGCAGCATTGTACGTTCAGTTTTACACATTTTAGAAGTAACATTTGTCTTTAACATTTCTTGTCTTAAATTTAGGGCTCGTCCGGGATTTGAACCCGGGACCTCTCGCACCCTAAGCGAGAATCATACCCCTAGACCAACGAGCCACCTACAGAGCAGTCTGGCTAACATGAGCTAACAGCAGCTAACAAACTGAGCTAATATGAGCTAACAGCAGCTAACAAACTGAGCTAATATGAGTTAACAGCAGCTAACAGACTGAGCTAACATGAGCTAACAGCGGCTAACAGACTGAGCTAACATGAGCTAACAGCAGCTAACAGACTGAGCTAACACGGGCTAACAGACTGAGCTAACATGAGCTAACAGCAGCTAACAGACTGAGCTAACATGAGCTAACAGCAGCTAACAGACTGAGCTAACACGAGCTAACACACTGAGCTAACATGAGCTAACAGCGGCTAACAGACTGAGCTAACATGAGCTAACAGCAGCTAACAGACTGAGCTAACACGAGCTAACAGACTGAGCTAACATGAGCTAACAGCAGCTAACAGACTGAGCTAACATGAGCTAACAGCAGCTAACAGACTGAGCTAACATGAACTAACAGCAGCTAACAGACTGAGCTAACAGCAGCTAACAGCAGCTAACAGACTGAGCTAAACTGAGCTAACAGCAGCTAACAGCAGCTAACAGACTCAACTAACATGAGCTAACAGCAGCTAACAGACTGAGCTAACATGAGCTAACAGCAGCTGCAGCTGTCAGCAGTTTACTTCACTGTCCATCATAAACTCTGTAAATCACAGAGAGTTGAGGCGGAGCAGCCGGAGGACATCAGAGGGAAAACCAGAAAACATTTCCTCCATAAAATATGATCCAGTTTCACCAGAATCAGTGAAATAGTTGCTGCTGTGTGACTTAGTGATTAAATCAACACTGACTTCTGGTTTCAGAACTTGAACAGTGAGTTCCTGTGTTTGTGTGAGCTTTAATGTTTTATGTTACTGCTGCTGCGACACTGTCATACACTCGTGTACTGTTTAATTATACAAGTGCACGTCTAAGATATTCTTTATATTCTTTAGTGTGGAGGCATGAGGCGCGACACAATCGAGTTTTTCTTACGTTATTTTAAAACTGTGCATGAACACATATCAATCTCCTGCAGTCGGACATCTTCATCTTCTCTGTTTGCCTTTTTAAAGTATGTTAAACACAACTGGAACAAGAAGTAATTGTGTTTTTTATTTTGCTCTACTTCCCTTTTTTATTTGTTTAATGTGATTCTGATTATCTCGCCTAAAGTTTTCAGGAGGGGAAAAGAGAGAATAATTTATTACTTTAATGTGCAAACAAATTAAATAAAACACAAAATAACTTATTACCACATTTATATTAGTAAAGCAGCAAACCTGTGGCTGTAGATGAAGCTTAACGTGACCTCAACCAGCTTTCACTGTGAAACGCCGGCAGTCATCATACCTTCATATCAAAATGTTGACATATGTTGTTATGTATCTTTAAATCAGGGACCGAGCATCATGTCAGTGCAGCTCGCGTGGCTGTGTAATGAGGATAACAGCCCCCACAACAGATTTCCTGCTCTGAGATCAGATAAATGAAATGCACACACAGTTAGCCGTCAGACCTGCAGGTTCTCACAAATGCTCAATGCCTGAGACGCTCCTGGAGATTATTCAGGACTCCAAATTGGATTAGCAGAGATGCTTCTGCCAGCAATTAGTCTGAGGGAATAGATGAGCTGAAAGAAGCACAAAGCTATTAATTAAAGCTGGAGGGGAGACGTGCCACGGAGTTCACACTGTAGCCGTGAAGACGAGTCTCAGTGGGAGGAAGAGGTGTCAAGCAAAGTAGCCCATCAGAGGAAGAAGCCTTGAGAGGAGCGAGGAGATCGATAACGCCCTCAGCTGTGCTTTTAGTGCCCTCCATGGTTCGACTCTTCCAGGAGAGTCTCGGGGAACTTTAGCATCACAAAAAGTTTGTTAAAGCGTCCGGTTGACATGTTTTCCCGCCTCATTAGAAATTTAATTTGAGTACTCTGTAAGCCGAGCAGGCGACATGAAGGTCCACGCATGAAGGAAACGCAGCCCAGGACTCGAGGCCGCTCGAGCGTTGGACATGCGCCTCTTTAAATGCGAATGCTCGGCTGCATGACTCTGCTGCACGAAGCTAAGCGGACGTGCTCACATGAAAGAGACGATGAGAATCAATCCTGCTTAAGAGATGTGCACGCGTCTGCCGGGATTACTTCTCACTTTTGTGTTATTTGTGTTTGTTTTCATGAAAAGAGCAAATAAAAATGTTTATTACAAAGCTCATTAAGAACTCTGCGAGCACCTGTCAGAGGAATAAAAGAAGCTTTGCAGAGGAAAGAAGTATTTTTGTATCGCACAGTGAAGCTCCGTCCGACAGACTTCTCTCACTCTGAGCTGTAATAACTGGGATTAAATGTGTTTCTCTGATCTAAAGTCACAGTGACATTTTCTCTGCATTGATGCTACCGGCGAGACGACCTTCACAAACTGAAACGATTCACTATATTCATGAATAGAAACTAACTCACAGCTCTTTGCTAAGCGGAGTAAGTTGAGTCTTTTCAAGGATTATTATGTAAATTACAACATGGAAGAGGAGAGCGGTTTGATGTTGGTGGGAAGACAAAGACGTGCCTTTTGTTCTCGGCTGCAAAGTGACATGAAAATATATTTAAGGACATCAGCTTGACCCCCGGAGGAAAGGCTGGGTATCGAACCACAACCCGCTTTTGCTCAAGTGCTAAATTCATTGAACTCATTCTTTTACCAAATAGTTTCTGATTTTAAAGGTCCAGTGTGTCCGATACAGTAAGATCTATTTACAGAATCCGGCAGAAATTAAATCTAATATTCAAAAATATGTTTTCATTAGTGTTTAATCACCTGAAACTAAGAATTGTTGCCTGGACTGTGAGCTCAGAGCCTCGGGGGAGTGTTAGTACCACGGGAGTTTTGGACCCTGGGGAATGTCTGAGAGTGGAGCCAGTGTCGTGCCAGAACAGGAGCTGGGCAGTGTAACCAAGCTCAGCAGCTTCTATTGACATAATGGCAGAGGAGACAAGAGCGAAGAGGACGGTGACGGAGGAAGCTAAGAAGAGAAAAAGAGAGAGTAAACCTGGGACTGACTTTTAGTGGCTGGTCAGCGAAGGTTCTGGTCCTGATGGACAGCAGCTCGGGGAAACATCCTGAAGAGATAGTTCTGTACATAACTTTTATTAAGTTTGAGAAGTTTATTTTGTTCCGTCAGATTGGCCCAAAAGTATCAAAACACTTCACAGTACACAGCTTCTTATATTTCTGTGTATCTCCCATCAGCTGGAGATCCATCCTCAGTACATCAGCCTCTCTCTGCTTGTCACCCCCCCCTCAGGTTCCAGCCCGGTCCCTGCGGTTCCCGGGCCACGTTTTTTTTGCTGCGTACCACTTCAGATCGTCTGCTGCCGGGCCACCGTCGGAGTTGTCCAGTCAGTCAAATCTTCTGCTTCCCAGCTGGTTGTTCACCCCCCCACAGAGTCCCTCATTAGCCAGCCAGCCCCGGTCAGGATTCCTCTTTTGTGTCTTCTGTTTTCATCTGCAGCACAATGCTCAGCTGATCTGCCCTCTGACTCTCAGTCAGCTAACCTTACTCGTGTTTACCACAATCCGAGCATCCTCGAGGCGCCTCTCCATCCGAGCCTGGATGTGTCTACGTCAGGCCCAGAGCCTGTTTCCTGCTTCAGCTGCAGATCCTGCTTTTATTTCTCTCCTCCATCCTGCATCTGTTCATCTCAGCCTCTAATAACTCTCTGTTTGCCTCGGTTCTCTGCCCCTGTCACTGTCTCTATGTTTTCAGCCTCTTCCCTGCAGTCACCACCCTGACTACCCTCGGGGGGGGGTGACGGATTGTGTACCTGGAAGGGAGGCGGGAGGGCAGCCTCCGGCGACAGAGTGTCATCCACAGACTCTCGGTGTGTCTGTCCTGCTTCCCCTTGCCCTCCAGTTGCCCTCGCCAGCCGACCCAGGTGCTCCCCCCATCACACAGTGTTTATATATAGAAACCAGTTTTCTCAGCCGGTCTCGGCCGGATTGATTGTTTCCAAGGGTGCTGCGAGTAAAGTGAAGTCTGTGTTTGGGTCATTTCAGTCGTGAAATCCACAGTAATATACTGTGTATTCAGTCAGAAACTACAGTAATAATAGAGTTACTGTGAAAGTTGCAGTAACCAATGACGTACTGTAGACTTACCTGTTAGTTACTGTTAATTTCACAGTAATCGGTTTACAGCGTAGATCATGTGACCTGATTTAATAATCATCGTTAACCAGATTATCCGTGCAACACCTGATTCTACTTTTACCTGGATTCAGATGAAGCGATGACCTTTTTTCATGCGTGAAAATTGTTAATTCGTAATACCTAGCATGACAAAAGCAGATAAGAATCGCCCAGAGAAATCGGCCAAACAAAACTGCTGCGAAGCAAATCCAGATTTCATTTTGTTTCCGTGCTCCAGGCTGTCGGATCTCATCATCGGCTGACCGTGTTTCGGGTCAACATCAGGCATCCCAGCCAGGATCGATCAGCGCTCGTGTGCTTAATGGATTTCTCCTTTTGATTCGCAGACATCTTGACACAATCCAGGCAGGATTTTTACAAAATAAGAGGATAACTGAGGCATCGAGTGGTGATGAGCAGGTTTCAGCCGACAGCTGCCAAGTCGCTGGCATCGCATCATGCTGCATGTGTTGGCTGCGAGGTCTGGCAACGTGCTCGGTTTTTGGTTGTTAAGAAGACAATGTGTGTGATGGGTGTTTGTATTAAGGTTACTGCAATGTTATCGGTTTGTTGAGGCCAATATTGGCCCGGCAGTTAGACACAGATGTTGATAGTGATGTGTGCTGCCAATATGATATAATTATACTCAACCAGTGTGAGTAGCATCAGTGTGAGAAGACTGCTAATCGATTAATGGAGAAAATAATCAGCTCGTTAATCAATAACTGAAGCAACATCATGACCTGTGATCAGGTGAACGGTGTCTCTGTCATTCGTACGTCTGTTCTCACACTATGTAACTTTGGGCTCCGGGTCTGGAGAAGTACGTAACACTTTACGGCACTAAGTCACACAGCAGCAACTATTTCACTGATTCTGGTGAAGCTCCGCCTCAACAACCATCCGCAACATGTGACCTTAACGACCCACAGGTGACCTTAACGACCCACAGGTGACCTTAACGACCCACAGGTGACCTTAACGACTCACAAGTGTCCTAACGACCCACAGGTGACCTTAACGACCCACAGGTGACCTTAACGACTCACAAGTGTCCTAACGACCCACAGGTGACCTTAACGACTCACAAGTGTCCTAACGACCCACAGGTGTCCTTAACAACCCACAGGTGTCCTTAACGACCCACAAGTGACCATACAGAATGCTGGGAGCAGAGCTGGTGTTGTGCCAGAACAGGAGCTCATGTTAGCTCAGTCTTTTAGCTGCTGTTAGCTCATGTTAGCTCAGTTTGTTAGCTGCTGTTAGCTCATGTTAGCTCAGCTCGTCAGCTTGGCAGTAAGCTCAGAGCGAAGGGTACCCAAGTGTTTGTACCACAGGCGTTATGGTCGACCAGAAGGAAGAGGAGGTGACCAGGTTTAGCAGCCTCTATGGACATAATGGCAGAGGAGAAGAGAGTGAAGAGGACGCTGACGGAGGAAGCTAAGAAGAGAAAAGGAGAGAGTGAGCGAGCAAGAAGCCGCCGGACAAGAGTAAATGTGGGACTGACTTTTAGTGGTTGGTGAGAGCTTGGTGAAATAAAAGGCTGAAAGACGCCGAGCTGGACTGACTGCTGCTGGACTAGTGAGTAATGTAATCAGAACAAATACTCGAGTACAGCTGAACATATTTATACCGTGGGATTACACTGTGACACTGGAGGTGTTGAATTATTCTGTGCAATGTTGCCTTCAAGTAAAAGTCAGTAGTAGCTATCATTAATATAAATCAGAAACGCAGTAACCTTGGAGTCTTAAGAAACTACATTTTGAAACTAATAATCCTAATGTCTCCATACAGCTTTTACTATTACTACAAAATATTGAGCAAATGACACATTCAAAGTCTGTAACCAAAAGAAAAATATATCGTTTTTTTTGTTCAAGTATCTGGATATCTAAATACCAGCTATCAGCAGTGCTCACATTTTCTCACATGCAGTTCCTCCTCTTGAAAATTCATTGCCACTTTAATTAATCATGCACTCATGTACTGTTGGCTTTGGTGGATGATCAGTATTCACTCTCCTCTGGTTTCTCTATGTAGTCACATTTATCAGTCAGACAAGGAAAATTGGTTCGTAGCCCAAGGAGGTATTAAGACTTACAAGGTCAGGTAGCAGCTCCTTTGCAAGACTCGTCTTTATGGAGAGCTGACAGCAGAGAGCAGGGGAGATGTTCGCCCTGTAGGCGCTGCCAGATGAGCTGGACCTGCAAAGTGAAAGAGCTGCCTGACTGTGAGAGATTTCACTCATCACAATGATTTAACACTACGTTTACTGAACGTCTAGAACCACTGTAATCCCACCGAGTATTTGTTCTGATTACATTACTTCTGATTAACAGCCGAACATCAACCAGCAGCAGCTAATATCACTGACTAGTCCAGCAGCAGCTGATATCACTGACTAATCCAGCAGCGGCTGATATCAGAGACTAGTCCAGCAGCGGCTGATATCAGAGACTAGTCCAGCAGCGGCTGATATCAGAGACTAGTCCAGCAGCGGCTGATATCAGAGACTAGTCCAGCAGCGGCTGATATCAGAGACTAGTCCAGCAGCGGCTGATATCAGAGACTAGTCCAGCAGCGGCTGATATCAGCGACTAGTCCAGCAGCGGCTGATATCAGAGACTAGTCCAGCAGCGGCTGATATCAGAGACTAGTCCAGCAGCGGCTGATATCAGCGACTAGTCCAGCAGCGGCTGATATCAGCGACTAGTCCAGCAGCGGCTGATATCAGAGACTAGTCCAGCAGCGGCTGATATCAGCGACTAGTCCAGCAGCGGCTGATATCAGCGACTAGTCCAGCAGCGGCTGATATCAGCGACTAGTCCAGCAGCGGCTGATATCAGCGACTAGTCCAGCAGCGGCTGATATCAGAGACTAGTCCAGCAGCGGCTGATATCAGAGACTAGTCCAGCAGCGGCTGATATCAGCGACTAGTCCAGCAGCGGCTGATATCAGCGACTAGTCCAGCAGCGGCTGATATCAGAGACTAGTCCAGCAGCGGCTGATATCAGCGACTAGTCCAGCAGCGGCTGATATCAGCGACTAGTCCAGCAGCGGCTGATATCAGCGACTAGTCCAGCAGCGGCTGATATCAGCGACTAGTCCAGCAGCGGCTGATATCAGAGACTAGTCCAGCAGCAGCTGATATCAGCGACTAGTCCAGCAGCAGTCAGTCCAGCTCGGCGTCTGTCTTTCAGCTTTTTATTTCACCAAGCTCTCACCAACCACTAAAAGTCAGTCCCACATTTACTCTTGTCCGGCGGCTTCCTCGGTCAATGTCCTCTTTGCTGCTGAGCTTGGTTACATTGTCCACTCGCCTAGCTCCTGTTCTGGCACAACACCGGCCCATGCTCCGTGCCTGAAAACTTCTTCTTCTCCTTTTCCCTGATGGTCAAAAACGTCTGTGATACAAACACTGACACTCCCCCGGTGCTCTGAGCTCACAGTCCGGGCAGCCTGGCTAACAAACTGAGCTAACACGAGCTAACAGCAGCTACTGTACAGCTGGCAGTGATTTACTTCACTGTCCATCAAAAGGAAAACCAAAAAACATCTTTTCATGAATTATTTGGTCCAGAAAATATCAACAATGACAAAATATCTGATACAATTTAGCAGACTTCTGTTATTTTGAGTCCAGAAACCACAGATCTCAAATTAAGGGCTCGTCCGGGATTTGAACCCGGGACCTCTCGCACCCAAAGCGAGAATCATACCCCTAGACCAACGAGCCACCTACAGAACAGTCTGGCTAACAGACTGAGCTAACATGAGCTAACAGCAGCTAACAGACTGAGCTAACATGAGCTAACAGCAGCTAACAGACTGAGCTAACAGCAGTTTACTTCACTGTCCATCAGGAGAGTTGACATCAGAGGGAAAACCAGAAACATCTTCTCATGAATTATTTGATCCAGAAAATATCAACAATGACAAATATCTGACACAATTTAACAGTTTTCTGTTATTTTGAATCAAGAATTCACAGACATGTTGTTTATTTCAGGATAGCATTGTTCCACATTTTAGAAGTAACATTTGTCTATGACCTTTCTTATCTTAAATTAAGGGCTCGTCCGGGATTTGAACCCGGGACGTCTCGCACCCAGAGCGAGAATCATACCCCTAGACCAACGAGCCACTTACACAATGATCTGGCTAACAGACTGAGCTAACATGAGCTAACAGCAGCTAACAAACTGGGCTAACATGAGCTAACAGCAGCTAACAGACTGAGCTAACCTGAGCTAACAGCAGCTAACAGACTGAGCTAACAGCAGCGAACAGACTGAGCTAACATGAGCTAACAGCAGCTACAGCTGTCAGCAGTTTACTTCACTGTCCATCATAAACTCTGTAAATCACAGAGAGTTGAGGCGGAGCAGCCGGAGGACATCAGAGGGAAAACCAGAAAACATTTCCTCCATAAAATATGATCCAGTTTCACCAGAATCAGTGAAATAGTTGCTGCTGTGTGACTTAGTGCCGTAACCTCGTGGGTGGAGCAGCTTGGAGTCTGACAATTAATGGAAGCACAACAGGAAGCCAAAGACAAACACACTCATTATGTTGTTAATGAATCAGGAGTCGTTACAGCTTCACAGTTTTTATAATTTCTTCTAAGAATCTTTTTTTTTTACAGGTTCTTCTGGACTCGCTCTGTCTGACATCAGTGAGATTTGTGTAGATTGAAGGTTGATCCACCATCTCCCTCCAGGCTCGTGTAAATCCCAGCTCTGCTTTTTAATTTGATACTAAAGAAAAAAAACGCTGAACGCATCGAATCTGCGACTGAGATAAAGTATTCAGTAATCAGTAACCTCCCGTCTTGAGATCAGCTGTGCAGTTTGGGCATTTTCTTGTCAACATGACGACAGAAACATTCTCAGGTTTTGAATTCAGATTTTTAACAGTCCTGAGTTGCAGGATGAGTTGTTGCACCATCAAACTGTTGCTCAGTTTGCTCATTTGTCTGACGCTCTGCTCCGGCAACCTGCTACAAAAATGCAAAAGCGTGCTCCTCTTCTTCTTCTCCTCCTTCTTCTTCTTCTACGTCTTCTTCTTCTACTTCTTCTTCTCTGATCTTTGTCTTCTGAAGCGTGAACTGAGGCCCGGGAGACTGACACAGCAGCAGCAACAACCAATCGGCAACCTCCGCTGTCCTCAGCCGGGCCAATCATCACTTCCCTCACGACACAGGCTTTCGTAACCATGTTGTGTGAAGTGTTACATGTGTGTGTGTCTTCACACAGAGTGTGTGGAGTCAGTCCGTGTTCAGTGAAGTCGTTTATCACGGAGAGAATCAGAACGAGATGAAACAGTTTCTCAAACCGCTCAGACTCATTTATACGTCTGAGATTCTCATTAATGAAGATGTTCAATGTGTTATAAATGTATTTGTGATTTAAGTGCATGCTGCATCTGAAACTGAACTTATTTTTACAAATGACAAGAAAGCGATGTGGCAAATCTTCCATGACGAGACGTAGCAACCACGTCAGAGCAGATACGACATTTGAAATGAAGATTAAAGTTGATATGTTCATGAAATAAAGACTTGATAGCAACAACAAACCTGCAGGAAGTCACTGCTCCCCGCCAAGAAATACTTTTGCAGAGTTCCCACACCTTTTTCATGAACAAATTCACTTTTCAAGCACCTTCAAGCACCAGTTTTTCCATTTTTCCAGCACCTTTAAATAGGTAGCCTACTAGTTGTGTTTGCCATGATGGTCATGGGAAGCGCAGCGGTGCCACTGTATGGCATAATAATATGGGTCTAATTAGCATTATTTCATATGGTGGTAGATCGACTGTTTTGATTTTTAACTAATTGTGAATTGGCTTGTATTCTCAGCTTGTGAGCGGTGTATTGTGTAACTACCATAGCGCAATAACAGTGACCAACAGGTGTGGATAGTAGTCTACTGTTATTTCTCTGCAGAACACCAAGCGAGTATGATAACTGAGTTCTGCATGTAAAGGCATCGGATCAAGCGCGTAGCCGCTTAGGAAACATTTTTGTTTTCTCTTGGTTCATTGAGATAGACGTCACACAAATTTCAAGCATTTTCAAGCACTTCACAAAAAATTCAAGCATTTTCACAACCTTGAAAACACTGAATTGAAATTTAAGCATTTTCAAGGAATTCAAGCACCCGTGGGAACCCTGCTCTTGGCTAGCTGATTCCCTTTGTTTCTAGTCTTTGTGCTAAGCTAAGCTAAGCATCCTTTAACTTAAAGGATGTTGAGCTGAACGCCCCTCGCGTCAGTTTGAGGTGTGAAGGAGAAACGTGTAACTTTCCATCTAGAGTCAGTGTTTGGTTTGTCCTTACTGGGCTACTGTAGAAACATGACTGACTCCATGGAAGAAGACCCACAGCGTCTGTAAAGATTCTGACTGAATGATTTGTAGGGGATGAATATTATATTACATATTCTGCAGCTTTAAGCTCAGAAACAAATCTACCTCATCAGACTCTGTCTCCTCCTGCCTGAAGGGTTGCAGGTGTTCTGAGGAGCTCTGTGCATCCACAAACTCATGATTGGTTTCAGTTTGCATCCGTCCGACCTGTGCCCCAGAAGAAAAACATCTCCCAGACTCTCAGCACTTACAGTCCTCGCTCACCTCCACCAGGTGGAGACGCTGCATCACGTTTGCACGCCGGCAGTTGACTGAGGACATTATGTAAGCTCTGAAGCTCTAACCTGCTCTGCACAGTCACTCTCTGACCCCTCAGCCGGACTGTCACGTCCTGGCGGAGCTCGGAGCGGCTGTTTGCATCTGTCAGGATGAGACAGCAAAGACTCGACAGCTTGTCACCACATATACAAAATATAATAAATAATAAACAGACTGCTTGAGATTCCCATCACGCCGTAACCTTAAAACAGTCTCTGCCCACATCAAGTCCATCTGCTGCCTGATGTGTTTAAAGCTTCATGTGTCTTAAAGATGACATGACACGACTGCAGAGGTCACCTCTGACCTGCCTCACTGTCTTTAAACAAGCTCTTTATTTGTGATTTATGGATATAATACAAGGGGCACACCTCCCCCTCTATCATCCTGCTTGTAACATACATACATATATATATAAAGAGAGAGAGAGAGAGAGAGAGAGAGAGAGAGAGAGAGAGAGAGAGAGAGAGAGAGAGAGAGAGAGAGAGAGAGAGAGAGAGAGAGAGAGAGAGAGAGAGAGAGAGAGAGAGAGAGAGAGAGAGAGCGCCTACCTGGAGGATTGCTATGGCAACAGGTTGCCAGTAGCGACTGGGGTACCACTACATCCCTGCGTGAGTCTGCGGGGATGAGCGCCGCGTCAGGACGGAGGAGAGCAGAGAAGAGAGGAACAACAAGCGGAGGGTGAGGTCTGCCCGGCTCAGTCAGCGCACACAGAGACGGGAAACACTGCGAAGCTTTCTGACTCTGTGCTGAGGTGAGGAGCCCGCAGGTCTGCGAGGAAGAACCAGAACCGAGAAGGAGAACCAGAAAATCTACCGGGATGGAGAGCCGCCGCCGCCGCCGCTGCTGCTGACGCGGACGGAGACCCCCCCCCCCCCCCCCCCCCCCCCCCGAGCTCTCTCCTCACAACAACAGGTTAGTGTTCACACACCTGCAGGTGAAGCACTCACCGACACCTCCACCTTCTTTTGTCTGTCATGATTTGATCAAGGTGTGAAAGGTGCATCCACGTGTGCACAGGTCCGGCTGTGTTTGGCTCGTGTACCGGCTCGGTGCCACGCGAAGCCTGATAACGGAAAATATAACATGCATCTTTTTAAAAAAATAAATAAATATATATATATATATTTCTATAAACGTGCATGTAAATGGCGGCTCTTCATTTCGCATTGACTTGTTGTTGAGGCTGCGGGTGTGTCTTACCTTTGATCACGCATCTGGAAGATGAGACTATCTGAGGATTCATGCTCTTATATTTATTTATATATAAGATATAAATGCATCTTTGCATGTGTTAAACTAGAGTGGCGTCATATTTGTGGGTTTTTTTGTGTGTTCACACCTTTTTTTCTCATTTGCTTGAATTTCTTCACATGAAAACATGAAAAAAATGAAAGAAAATTAGATTTATCATTAAAGAATCTTGTAATGATTCATTATTTATAAATTTTTGTTATTGCATTTTGGGAATTCCTGATCACTTTCACTTGTTTTCATGTTGAAATGTGAATATTTGTCTCTCTCACACACGTTGTGGCATTATTTTAAGGGTTAAAAATGTCAACACAGGTAGAAATAAATGTGAAATATTCGACAGGTAAAAGTGTCGTTTTATTCTGTGACAGCTCGTCTGATGTTTGACCACACAGGACGTTTCAGGTTGTGAAATTATCGACAACACGCTGTTAAAATAAAGTCCAATCATTCCACTGAATCATTTCATTTCACCTCGTGTGATGCACTTTGAATTCTCCATTAATCATAGTCACACACACACACACACACACACACACACACACACACTGGGCCCTGCAGGTTAGATCAACTTTTCAATATAATTGGCTTCATTTCTAAATTTGGCTCCGTGTCCTTGTCACACTCGGTTTTACTCTCGGTGCCTGACATTGTTTCATCTCCTCGCCACGGCAGCCGTCAACTGACTGGCCCAAAATAACTCGTGCACTTAAAAACACGTCGGCCTGGACGAGGTTCATCTGGATTTCTGTCATCTGCAGTTTATTTCAGGAATACATAAGAATTTTCAAATCGGTGCGTTGTCTCTAAAGAGTTGACAAGAGGAAGATTAAACGTTTGAGCGCTCGCTCGTATAACTGCTGATGAGTTAAATGTTCCTAAGTGCATTACATGGCAAACAGAGCAGAGTGCTGCTAATACTCAGTAACCTCACCGTGTCCTTGGAGGGACGAGAAGGCGAGATCTTGATGTGACAGTAAATGTTTGTGGAAAACCTAAAAAACAACCCGTTCCCGATCATTCTTCAGGGCGAGGGCTGTGAATGAATCACTGCTGTGAAATATCATTTCTGAGTTTTAAGTGTGATGGATTACAGACGAGGCAGCGAGGCTGAAGGCTGCTCCCACTCCCTGTCTCTCTCCTGAGAGTTACAGAGCTCTTTTATTATTTTTTTATTTTCTAAGGCAGAAAAAGACGGCGGCCCTGCCCATCTCGTCACTTTAAGCGGTCTCATAACATCCACCACCTCCTCCCGAGTGATTTTCAGCCTCTGCGACGGCTCTTCACGCTTACAGAAGCGTAACCGAAGGACACAACCCCAGAAAAGATTGGAGCTTTAGGGGCTATGCAAACATTTCACAGGGCCAACTGATGATTTGGTAATTGATCAGGAAGTGATAAGTGGAGCCAATTAAGCAAAGAAAAGCCAAGGTCACACTCCAACAGCGAGTTTTCTTCTCTCACTGTGAAATCCACCATGGTATATTATTTGGTTACTGTCATTTTCTGCAGTGATTCTATAGTTACTGCAGTTTTTGACTGAATACACAGTGTACTACTGTGAAATGCTTTGCAGTCATTTACTGGAAACAAACAGTATCTTCTGTATTTCCTACAAAACTCCTGAGATCCGGTGACGCTGCAGTGGAGAAACGATCCTTCAGTTTGGAGATGGAAACAGTTTCTTTATTGTCTTGAGATCCTTTTTCTTTCTCTGTAATTACGTGCATTCCCATTTTGTCAATATAATGAAAAACTGCAAAGAACATCTGGGTGAACTTCATATCTAGATCATTTGGTTTAGAAGAGTTGAACATGATGGAAGAAAAAAAACATGTTTCAGGTTTTTCTCTGGTCTAATGAAACTCCTCTAGCAGATTATCTGTAGACATGCAGGAGTGTTGTTACTTGGTTTGAAGTGTTTGGTCAGATCGTTGCATCTGACTTGCTCTGTTTGTTTGTTTGTTTGATTAAAATCTTTTAATGTTGATAAGACCTTTGTGCTTTCGTTCTACAAAAGTTCTCTCCGTTCACGGAACTTAGCAGGCAGCTGGCTGGAAGACGGCGTTCAGCTTGAACGGGAACTTTTAAGTTGTTATAGATCTTTTTTTGAGTCAGTTTTAACCTTTTGCTTGATCTCATTTTATGGAAACCTGTCGGTTAAAAACAAAAAAATTGTTAGAGATGCCAACAAGATACTTGTCATGCAGCAGCTCTGTCTCTCAGAGATGTTTGACAGACGAGTCCTACAGAGACTCGGTCCATCCTGTCCAGCCCTGACCACCCATTGTTGCAGGAATTCATTTCTCTGCCGTCTGGACGGAGATACATGCAACCCAGGGCACGAACAAATAGGTTTAAATCCTCCTTCGTTCCACGTGCAATCAATGCAATCACTGTTTTTTTTTATCTTTATAGACTTTTTGCTTTCTGTCACTCATTCTTACTTCGTTTAGGATTGTTTAAATCAAGTTTGGTTGCTTTACTTTGCGTCATTGTTCCATGTCACTGTTTGTCTATTTATTGTTTGTTGTGTAAGTTGCATTGTCACTGCAAATCAAATT
This sequence comes from Collichthys lucidus, assembly GCA_004119915.2. Lineage (NCBI taxonomy): Eukaryota > Metazoa > Chordata > Actinopteri > Sciaenidae > Collichthys > Collichthys lucidus. The sequence continues at coordinate 31,951,839 of CM014091.1, forward strand.
TCCCCTGGAGGGACAATAAAGCTCTGAACTGAACCGAACTGTTTGAACTCAAAGCTGAAGAAGAGAATTCAGCGATATTTTGTGCAATAGTGGATGAGTAACAACCAAAAAACAGTCTGAGCTGTCTGAGAAATCTCACCCACCCTCCAACCTTGTTTATGGAACAGACGATCCGACGGTCTTCACACTGATCGGGCCTGTTTGCTTTGTTTCTTTGCCAGAACAAATGATCCACACAGAAAGCTGCTCAGGCTGTTCACACGCTCATTTTTAGCTCGATTTGGTTGAAAATAAAAATCAGGTTTCTGTTTGTTTTTATGAGAAAATGACGTCCAATTCCCAATGAGACAGACCTTACCTGACCACCTGTAGACTCTCTGCTGTCACTGCCCGATCTCTGATGTGCTGAGCTTGCTGTAGAGTTGTTGAGTTTAAATTAGGATGGGGCCAAAAAACAAGCCTCCGGGCCCCTGTTAACCCCCGACCTTCTGGGTATTCTGAGAGACAACACCATTAAGTTGGTCACTGTAGTTTTTAGGAGATGTACCTCAGACATGAGTAAACAGTGGATTTTGTTTGGGACTATTTTTAGCTGAGAATGTGGATTTGGTGGCTCGAGTGAGTATTTCTGGCAGCAGGATGATTGACTCAAAATAAACTACACAGTGTGTGTGTGTGTGTGTGTGTGTGTGTGTGTGTGTTTTCCTGGTAATGAAGGAACGTGTCACTCATGTGTAACAGTGTGGCTCATTTATGTGTTTTTAATAGTCTTCAGACGACAATGCAGCTCTGCGGTTCTGTGACTGTATCAGGATACTTGTAGGAAGCAGAAATGCACTGAGACAAATATCTGAGCACAAACTAGATTTGTCACATCAGCTGATTTGTTAACTCTAATATTAATTTCATCACAGATGTTTGGGGGCCGACTTTACCTTCATTAAAGTCCCCGAAAAGGCAATTCCAAGATTTCTTTCAGAAAACATTAAATATGTTGGAAAATAGCTGCTGAAAAGACTTTTTGTTGTTGTTGTTGTTGTTGTTTACGTTTATTAGGGACCATGTACAATTAAAACATAAATGTTGCCATTTCATGCATTGCACCAGAGTTAGCCTCAGGCTAATTTACATCCACAATCCCTGGCAGGACGTAAAACATCAAAAAAACATAAATACAATAGACAGGTCACTCATGATGGTGTTTCTCTAGAATATTACAGTGGTGGTAATGAAGTGGTTTTAGTTTATAGCTTGTTTATACAGTGATTCTAATGGTGGATTCATTGGCCTGCCCCCAACAGGTGATGCAATATGAAATATGTGAGAAAATGAGACCGTGCATAAACAGACTGGATGTCATTTGCAGATGCAGGTCGGTTGCATGTGGACACGTTTCTATGGAGATATGTTGTAGAAATGTTGCCTGCTGTGGTTTAATGAAGCCGCTGGCCTCTAGTAAGTGTTCAAAGTGCCAATTCAAAGCCCCCGAGCTGCAGAAATTCGAGGCCAAAGGAGTCTCCCGAGCCTTCTTTACTCACAGAACAGCTTCTCGCCTCAAGTTCCAAAAATAAATTAATCTGAGAGGTACTTTGTTCTGGTCCGAGACATTTTGCTTTGTTCCTCTCGCCTGTGAGATTTGAGACTTTTTCCACGATTACATTGAATTCATGTTGTCTTGTTTCATCTGTCAAACCAAAGAAGACACGATCTCCAGTATAATCCGTGTGTTTGGGTTGTCTCGCAGGTCTTATCCGCCGGCTGAGCCCGTCTTCCCCTCCAAAATCTTTCAGCAACCGACAAAGAGCTGGAGCCGAGACGATCAAGCATGGATGTGCCCAGGATGGCCGAGGGCCTCTTCAGCAGCACGCTGTCCTCGTCGGGTGGCGGCCATCACGTGCCCTCCTACCTGACGCTGGAGCAGAAGGCGGCGTTCGTCTTCGTGCTGCTGCTCTTCATCTTCCTGGCCCTGCTCATCGTGCGTTGTTTCCGCATCCTGCTGGACCCGTACCGCAGCATGCCCTCGTCCAACTGGACAGACCACACCGAGAAGGACACGTTCGATTACCGCATCGTCTGAGGAACCCGCGCCGAGGGAGCACAGATTGGAAAACAAGAAATTTAAAAAATAAAATAAACTCATTTGATGCTTAAAGAGCACCTTGACCCTAAGAACAAATGACTGCTGATTCACCGGGAAGTTCAGACTGAAAAGAATTTCGACGTCTCGTCGTGGAAATGAACGCCGACCAGAGTTCAACAGCTTCTCCCTGCCAAACCCCAAAATTCTCAACTATTACAAGACAACCAAGAACTATGCTATGAAGACGATTAATCCAACCACCATGACCGAGTCTAAGTGATGCACCAGAGCCACTTACGGTGACCCCATAACCGCCTCCCCTTCCCCCCCGCCATCAGTCTCTATTGTGGACTACCTCGTTCCTCCTCCATCTCATGTGTGGAAGACTTTTCTCACATCTCACACAGGGTCGAATATCTTTCTGAGGTCTAAGCCAGTGGGATACCAACAGTTTACATCTTTATCATGTTTACGTATTTAGATTTTTATTGATAATGTAGACAATCAGTGTTTGAAACCGTTCGTGAAAAAGAATAAATAGTCGTTTTTTTTTTTGGTTTGTTTGTTTCCGACGTCTTAATTTGTGGACGGAAACCGAGAGGTCCAAAAGCCGAGAGGAGTTTAATGCCTTATGTCTTTGTAAGATGTTCTGCGGTGGACGGTTCGTGTTCGAGGTCACAAAGCAGGTCGAGTAATTACAAAGAAAGGAACCGTCGAGGAAAAAAAGTTCTCCCTTTAATGTTCCGGAAAGGTTTGGATGGATCGATGCCAGCAGCGAGTAACTTTAACCGTTCAGTGTGTGTGTGCGATAAAAAGAGGCCGGCGTCCACGTCTTTAGATGTCAACAACCAAAAGAGGTATTAAAGATTTAAAAAACATTTACTGTGCTGTACCTTGTGCCTAATTTGAAATAATAATAAAAAATAGTTTAGATTGATGTTTTAGGAAAACGAAAGAAAATGGGTTTCTGTCTTTAGATGTAGTTTTTTTCTTTCTGGTGTCGTGCCCGTGTAAAGAAAAACTCCAAACAGCATTTTACTGCCTGCAGTCGGTGTATTGACAGTTGGTATGCCGGATCTGCAGAGTGTTGATGATGAAGACGATGATCATCAAACCCTTTATGAACTGACGTCGTGGCTCTTTCGTTGGGCAATTTTTTCAACTGTGCGCCTTATAGTGTAGATTGTTTACAGTATCGTAGGTGGCGGAGACACGGGCCGTGTCTTTGCACTTCACGGAGATGTCATACAACCCTGAGAAAAATGATTCAACAGAATAAACAAGCCCTGCTGTTTGTTCCTGCCGGGACAGGACGTGAACTTTGCCCCCCCCCTCCTCTCTCTCTCTCTCTTTCGACGACATGTGATGTTCTTGTGATCTGCTGTGGCCTTTTCCTACCTATCGCAGATGTTGCGATGTCGTGATGATGATTTTTGTTTTTGGCTTTCCCGCATGTATTTCCTGCAGAGTATCCTCTCCGTGCATGATAAATGGTGAAGTGCTTCAATCCTGATGTTGTAGCTCAAGCAGCTATTTCCTGTCCGTCTGTACCGGAGCCTCTTCTTTGGTTTGGTTTGTTTCGATCTGTTCTTTCACCCGGAGCCGCCGTTCTTTTGTAAAAAAAAGAAATTAATAAAAATGATCAGAGAACACAACTGCCATGTAACGTGTTTTATTCCTTCAGTTTCGGTGACAGTGGCAAGTTCCCAGCCACCGTGCCCTTTCTCCAGGAGCCCGAGGCCCCAATACATTTTTATCAGGGGCTGGCAGCGTTAGCCGGCAGGTGTCTCGATTGGTTTTCTGTGAACCCAGACACTTTGTCTGGCTGCACACACACACACACACACACACACACACACACACACACACACACACACACACACACACACACACACACACACACACACACAGTAGTCTCCAGGCTCCAGGCCCGGGCTGCTCTTTGAGCCGAGACCTTCCCGTGAACGCCACGCAGAATAACAATCTTCCCTCCGACGCCGACGCTGAATATGTTGATATGCAATCATCTGCTGCTGCACACCTCCCTGAAAGAAATCATTCCCCACGCTGAAGCAAGACGCGAACAGATCGACCTGTGAATTCAGTTAGAGAGTGTGTCTGTTGTGTGTGTGTGTGTGTGTTGCTTAATAATTCTGCTGGTATCACACATCTTTTTGTATTATTTGTTGTGTTTTTTTTGGGGGGGAGGCCGGGAGCTGAAGCTCAGGATCAGAATTTCAAATGCGAAGCTGATCCCACAGAGGAGAAATATGCAGCCTGGATTATTATGTAAGAGACGCTACGTCTTCGAATGCCAAAGCCTTTTCTCGCTGTTTGCTCATTCTTTTAAAAGTCAAAACAGCATCCTCACCTGAAAACGGCTGCAATATGAAAGCAGGAGCAAACATGCATCATTTGTTCATACAGAAACCAGCTGCTGCTGCAGGAGGAAGACGGGGAGTTGAAAACCTTTCGGGATGCAGAAGAACGAAAAAAATACTTCTCTAAGTATCACTCGAGGTGTTTGAGATTCACCGATAACCAAAATAAAAAAAGCTTTTTAAAATCTCATTAGTTCATGCCAAACAAAGATTATAATCCGATCTGAAACACGCCCCAACACAGCACGCGGTGGAACATTAACCATTATGGATCAATATCACAGTCATGCTTTATGCAACATGACTCATATTAAAAGAAAGCCACTGATAATTGAATTATTGTCACCCTCTGCTGTGCACGCTCAAACGTCTCATGCTGAATTTATTCCCCCCTTTTTTTTCTTCACCATTCATCCTCCGTTTTTAATTTAATGGCTCTCTGAACAAGTTGGAAAGGCCTGTTCCTGTGCAGGAGGAGAAGAAGAAGAAGAAGAGAGGGACTGCTCATACCGATGTATAATCGATTTCACAGTTGTGACATTTACAATATTCTGTCACCAAAGAAAAGGTGATCGTCACGTCTGCAGCTCGGCGTTACAATATTTGCTGGTTTAGTGAAGATTTGCTGCCGTTCTCTGACTCCAGATTAAAGAATTATTGGTCGTGGACGATCGGTCGGACGAAACGAGCAAATTACGAAGACGTCCTCCGAGGCTCCTCGGAGCCGTGATGGATGCTTTCTGTTTTTTTAAAACAGCTAATTGAGTGAAAAATTGATCGTAACAATGAGCCGAGAGATTAAACGGAATAACAAGAATGAAGTCGTGACCCCTAAACGTTAATATTTGTCTGACACGATGAGTAAACATCAGAATCAGCGATGTGGCAGAGGATGAATTCAGATTCAGAGAAGAGAAATATTTTCTGCTGAGCTTGATTTTTCGCAGAATTCATCGTCAAGAATGAGACGAGGCACCGGACGGTCTGAGCCACAGACAGTTTATCTTTGAGGAAAGAAGAAAGTTGAATCCATCCGATAGCTCTGCGGGAAAAGTCACCAAAGTCAGTCTGATTCATCCTCTGGGGACCATGAACGTCTCCACCCGTCGATTCCATCTCGATAGAAACAAGCGTCTATAGTCTCAACAACAAACGCTGAAGAATGTAAGCGGTTTGTAGGAATCTGTATTTTTGTAACTAACTAAACTCTTTGGTTTCTTCTCCTCTGCCATTTTGTACCTAGACAAACGCTAAGCTGAGTTACATCGCCTGCTCGACCGGCTCCAGTTACTTTTCTTGTCTCAAATTAAAGGCTCATTGTTACGACCAGATAAAGGGGTATGAAAGGAAGTAACATAAAACCAGATTTTAAAGGTTATCAAATAAAAGTATTTTATTAAATGAAAGTTTTTAGATTGTTTTTAACAAAAAGAGGTGAGGCAAAGTGCTGATAAACGAACAAACAAATATAACAAAAAACTCTAAACAGAGCCGCAAACAAAACGAGAAAGAAAAACCTCACCAACTAAGCTACTATCAGATAACAAAACCACATCAAAAACAGCACTTCTAAACTAATGGGGCTAACAGAAATAGTTTCAGGTGTAATCAGTGAATGAAACTAAACTAACTAAACCCTGCCCGGTCCCAGTAAACCAAACACAAACCTCCACAGTTACGAATACCAACAAACGAGTACCATGATACGAACGAGGTGAGCTCACAAACACACAACAACGAGTGAAGCTGACGAACATGTTGTCCCCGCCTCCAACCAGGGACCGGCAAACGCACACCTGCATTTACCTATAAGGGAAAAAACACTACCCACACACAGGCGTGGGGCGAAACGGCTCATGGATCAGAATCATGTAACAAACTGGGCTAACACGAGCTAACAGCAGCTACAGTCTGCAGCAGTTTACGTCACTGTCCATCAGGAAGCTCGATGATGACAGGCGGCTTTAAGCGTGATGTATCGGTGTGAGGGTTTATTGGTCAGCAAAGAGACAAAATCAGGTGAGGCTGCCTCTCGAGGTGGCGCTGATTCGACTAGCCGTTCTGCTCAGGCGGGTCGCCACGAGCCTCGGGGCTCTGACAGATGAGGCGCTGTCTCCTCTGGTCTCGATGGGGCAGCCTGGGGGCCCCTGCCAGGTGAGCTCAGGCTGTGTGAGTGCTCACACAACCTTCAAAACATAGCAAGGATACCCAGGTCCCAGGTGCTTCTGAAAAATGATGTGTTCGATTCATGTCGGCCTCGATCTGCTTTAGTCCTTCAAAATATATGGCATCAAACGCCGGCGCTGAGCGGTTCTGTGCTCACGTTTCAAGGGTGTTTAGGAACAGAGAGCCGAGCGCAGCGATATTTCCCCCCAGTGTCTGAGTGTTGGCCACTGGGAGCTGCCCAGTATAATGATAGTCATTACTGGCGACCACTGGAGAGCTGCAGCGGCGCAGCTGGAGGATAAATGCTTCAACTGGCTGCAAGTACAAAAAGAAAATGTGGCTGATTTACATAATTGCAGAATTTCCCATGCAAATAACAACGAGTAAGTGTTTGGATCTTTTACATGCACAAACACACGACGCCAAGTGCGAAAAAAAAAACATTTTTATTGAAAAATATTCCAGATTTAAATGTATTCAGCTTCTCTTGAACACTGAAACATCATAACATATCACACAAACCTGATCTGAAGAATATTTAACTGTTAGAAAATCTGAACCCAAGAGCAACAATCTGGATTTTTAGCACCAGAATTACATAATTTTCCCTTTTTTTTACGTCTCAGTGACAAAAAGATGACACAGATGTCTTCAGGGGTTTCCAGAAAGTTAGAGGACTTAAGAAAAATCCAAATCCAAGCGACTGAGGTGTCCTGACTTTTAAGGGTGTGCAAGTTTTTTTGACGGTTGCACACGACATGTTGACAGCTCTGAGAGAGCTCGTGCTCCTACATGTTACCGCGAGACACCTCAGCTGACGGCTGATGTGGAGCTTTGAGGTGATACTACTGCTGGAGAAACAAAAAATCTTGTACCTCGAACTGTCATCTCACTGAATTCTCTCTCGGCCATGACCGACGGATGACGAAAGCCGACGACATGCCTCAGAACTGATTTCACACACAGTCAGATTACGCCCCACAGACTTCATTAGACTGATGAACTTGTAACGCTGTGGTCATGTCACCGTGTACAGGGGCCTCAAGTCTTTCAGACCTCCACAGTAATCCAAGCTGAGATTACAAACGGCATCAGGAGCGCGAATTTGAACGTTTTTAACTGTCCTGTAAAACTGTAAATTACATTATTGGATTTAAAAGCACATTGAGCGGTCGCCTGATAAATAATCTGTAAGATGACAGTGTTTCTCTATAGAACTGTTAGTATTGTAACGTTATTGACGCCGTTTGATCGTAAACATTCTAATCTGAGTTTCTCTGCAAAAGCTGGACTGAAAATTTCAATAAATTTGTAGTTTTTGATTTATTGGAGTTATGATATTTTACTGTAATTTAACAGTTTTTGTTGACACTTGACAGTAACTTAAAAATAATCTGTAAGATAACAGTGTTGCTCTGTAGGACTGTTATTGACGGTGTTTGGTCGTAATAATTCAAATATCAGTTTCTCTGCAAAACCTAGACTGAAAATTTCAGTAAAATTTCAGTTTTTGATTTATTTGAATTAAGAAATTTTACTGTAATTTAACAGTTTAACAATGTAAACTGTAAAACTGTACAAACGTTACTAATTACATTACTTGTCGTAAACTTGTCATTAAGTGGTCACTTGACAATTACTCAAAAATAATCTGTAAGATAACGGTGTTTCTCTGTGGGACTGTTAGTATTGTAACGTTATTCACAGCGTTTAAGGGGAAAACAGAGTTTCTCTGCAAAAGCAGGACTGAAAATTTCAATAATTTGTAGTTTTTGATTTATTTGAGTTACGATATTTTACTGTAATTTAACAGTTTTTGTTGACACTTGAAAATAACTCAAAGATAATCTTTAAGATAACCGTGTTTCTCTGTAGAACTGTTATTGACGATGTTTAGTCGAAATAATTCAAATCAGAGTTTCTTTGCAAAATCTGGACAGAAAATTTCAATAAATTTGTAGTTTTTTATCTATTTGAGTTACGATATTTTACTGTAATTTAACAGTTTTTGTTTGACAAACTTTACTAATTACATTATCTGTCGTAAAAGCACATTAAGTGGTCACTTGACAATTACTCAAAGATAATCTGTAGAATAACAGTGTTTCTAGTATTGTAACGTCATTTACGACTATTGATTGTAAAAAATCTAATCTGAAATTTTTAAGGGGAAAACAATATTTTACTGTAATTTAACAGTTTTGGTTTGACAGTCATTTGACCATTTTTCTTTTTAAACTTTATATAACTGTCCTGTAAAACTGTACTTTACTAAACTTTACTAATTACGTTACTTGTCGTAAAAGCACATTGAGTGGTCACTTGACAATAATCTAAAGATAATCTGTAAAATAACGGTGTTTCTCTGTAGAACTGTTTTTGACGGTGTTTGGTCGAAATAATTCAAATCTGAGTTTCTTTGCAAAATCTGGACTAAAGTTTTCAATAAATTTGTAGTTTTTGATTTATTTGAGTTACGATATTTTACTGTAATTTAACAGATTTGGTTTGAGAGTCATTTGACCGTTTTTTTTTGTTTTTGTTGTAATTCTGGATTATTTTCTTTCCGTGGCTCTGAATAACTGACTGCTCTGCGTATGAAGATGGACGATGCGACAGCTCCACAAAAGTAAAGCCGAAACATTTTGATCGCCCCCTGCTGGTTTGCTGCGGTACATGTCAAAGTAAAAAACACAGCGGGTCTATGTTCGATATTTTGGTTTTATTATTTTATTTATTATTATTTTGTGGTCTGTGGATATGTAACATCAGTGGAGTGCCCCTTTAAGAAACAAACAACGTCTTCAGTAAGTCGTGAAGTATTACTGGTGTTTCTCTGTAAAGTTTAACTTACGTCAGATTTTCTGCGTCTGCATAAATGAAACCCTGGAGTGTAAAACATGTAAAACTTGTTCCGTCAGATCCGCCTTCCTGTAATTCACATCACACAGTATATGAACTGGACAGACGGTAACTGGGCAGGTAAAACAGGCTGCTCTACAAACATAAAGGTCACGGGTTTAATTCCCAGAAGAAGATAAGGTGTATCCATCACAGAGCTCCTATCTGCTCACTGTAGGTCACCCTGGATAAGGGAGCATGAAGTGCTCTTACTGTAATTGCCTCATGATTATCTTCGTCCTGTTCTGTGCAGGCGCAGCGACACATTTTCTCTGAAGGGGCCAGAAATAAAGATGTAAACACAAAAATACGACACATTTAAGACTGAGAGGGATCTGCTAGGACTACATGACTAAAAGCATGAATGGAACAAAAAGCGAGCAGGATTTTAACGAGTCAGCAGGAGGTAGACGTGAATGTGACCTGAAATTAAATCCACTGACCTTAAACTCGACTTTGTGTTTGACCTGATAAAGCTCCGCCGATCAACACCGGATCAGACGACTGTGGAGTAACCTCTAATTATCATTCATTTATATCAGCTGATTTCTGTTTGTTGTTGTTTCTGTCTTAATTAATCACTAATGACGTGTCTGTCCCATCTGATTAACGTTTTTACAGCTGTGTCTCATCTACGCTTGTTTGTGTCCTGATTTTTCTGTCTCCATCAGACAAAGACGACGTTTTATTCCGACCTTCACTCAGGTAGGTTTGATTGGCTCCTTTTTTTGGGGGGTTAAAAGACTAAGAAGATGAATTCTGTGTCAGATTTACAGGTCCAGTGTGAATCTAAAAATAAGAATAATTATGTTTTGAATGAGACTTTTCTATGCATGCCTGCGACATGTTTAACCTGCTGTGTCACTGCGAGTGTGTCGGACGTTAACAGTCTCGGCCTTGGTCGTCTGAAGAGAATAATTCTGGAAGACAAAGTCGTGATCTGTGGCAGACTGTTGGAACAGAAGCGTCATTATCGGCAGTGCTACTTTTGGTAAAGACAGAAACGCTCGGCTGCCATGAAACCCAAAACAATGATGATGAAATGAAGAACTAAACGTCACCATGATGCCAACTATTCCCCTCTGCTGGATCAGTGTCTGCGTCTGCCTCTCCGACAGGGCGAAGCTTTCTCTGTTTGCTTTGCAGCGTGGAGCTCCGCGTCCACAGCTGAACCTTCTGCAAGTTCACTGACGACCTCTCCTTCCTCGTTCCTCTCCTCTGCTTCCACCTCTTGTGCTGCAGCTTCCTCCACCGTCTCCAGCTGCTCCTCCTGCATCTCTGTAGCAGCAGCAGTGGTGGTGGCACTGCTGTTGCTGGTAGCTATGGCCTGCTCCAGCTGGAGGCGGTACTGCTCGGCCTCCTGCTCCTTCTGCAGGAGCTGCTGCTGGTACTCGTGAGCTTTAAGTTTGGCTTCCTGCAACTGCTGCTCCAGCTGCTCGCGACTCTCTTTGACCCTCTGGACATAAAAACAACAGATTATTAGTGAAGAATCAAATGAAACGACAATAAACTTACTGATCAGTGCGCACAGTGGTGGACGGAATAATTAGGTCTGTAGCTATAAACGTGGAAAACGTCTGCAGACCAAAATCTGAATCATTTCCCAGCGAGGATTGAAACCACTCTCCCAGAATTGGGTTGTGAAGTCTCCGCCAATTATTTTCTCGTTTCAGCTCGACCTACATTTCATTTTCATCGTGTGACTCTCGTCTGTCATGCAGTGCAGACGCCCAGAGCTGCAGGGCGCACGGACGTGTCATAAATTAAAGCCAGCGTAGAAAAGGTTTGTTTGTGTATCGAGTTCCTCCTGGCTTACCTTCTGTTTCAGGCCGACGTGATTGGCTGTCTTCCTCTTGCGTGCGGGCTGATCCTCGACCACGACCTCCTCGGCGAACGCGCCGGCTGACAACGCCACCACTGCAACCACAAAACAGAAAACAAGTGTCTGTGAGCGAGCTGCGATTTGTTTACTCGTGCTGCAGTCTCAGACGGTGTGTGTGGGTGTGTGTTTGTGTCCTTATATCCAGTGAACTGTCATTCAGCAGCTCGTCTTTGTGTGTGTGTGGTGTGATGTGCACATCTTAACACACCTACGTTTCATACTGACACACAGACGCACTCAGGAGTAACAAGGTCGTCCAACTGTGGCCACAAAAAAGGTAAAAGGCCAAAGCTGGTTTAGTTTTAACAAGGCGGACTTCAAGTGGATAAAAACACAATATTTCATGTCCGTCAGCAGATCTTCCTAAATCTTAAGCGCTGGTTTCGTTTTATGTGGCTTGTTTTCCACTAGACGTGCGGCTTATCATCACAATAAGATGTTTTCTTCACGTCACATTTAATCCAGTTTAATAAGCAGCTTTCTGAGCCTCCGTCTTCAAGATTTTTCTTCTATTTCACAGAGTCGAGTCTGATTCAAGTTACCATTAAACTCAAACTGCAATGTCATCTCGAGGTTGTCTGAACTCGTCCCAGCAGGTGAAGCTGTGAGATTCACTTTCAGTGCCTCGGTGTGTGTGTGTGTGTGTGTGTGTGTGTGCTGGCTGACTCCTGATGTGTGATGTATTTATATGTATCTCTTCTTTTGTGTTGGTGCCCACTCACTCTGCTGCCCCTGCAGGGTGAAGATGAACTGCTGGCCCGGGGCCGCCGGCTGCAGGTTGCCGTGTTGGTCTGTCACTATGGTGATGACCCGCTGCCCGCCGTCGCCCACCACATGCTGAATGTTTGTTTCCACCGACTCGGCAGCCAGGGCGTCCTCCGACTTGCCTGAGGAACAGTTGGCTTGAAATTGTTAGATAACAGCTGCTGCCAAGGACTACTCCAACATTAAGCTGCTGGCCAGAACGTTACACAACAGTGAAGGACAGAGGGATGTTTAAAGTGCTGAGGTTCAGATTAATACTGGATGAAATGAAAGACTGGTCAGATCCATCCTCCACGTGTCTCTGCAGAGTCTCCTGAGGTTTGCACATTTTGAATTTCACGTCCCTTCCATCTGTTTTCATTGTTTCTGTCACTTCGTGTGTTGATGGATGCACGTGTGCTGCCTTACCTGCTGCGCTCTTGGTGTTGATCATATCCGAGAGCTTCACCAGGCCGCCAGCGTTGATAACGTAGTGGGAGCCTGGGTTGATGTTTACCTGGTTCCGCATGCCGTCCTGTGCACACACACGTAACAAGTTATTACTGAGAACGTTTCAGTGAGAAAATGCTTCACTATGAGCAGCATGCAGTTCCTCTAACGTCCACTTGAGTCTGGCTCCAGCAGTGAGTCAGTCTCCATAAGTCCCCATGTTTCACAGCAGAAATAAACATGTTTACAGCCTGGTACAAAAAACAGTTTTGGTCTCTGTAGCTAATTTCCCCGTTCATGACAACTGTACTGAGGGTGAATTTATATACAACTCACCTGTTCACATTATATTAAGGCTTAAAGTTCTGCAGGATTAAGAGCGTGGACGCTTTGATTGACAGGTGGGTGTGGTTACAGGTGGCTTGATTCAACCTGCCTCATCTCCACCCAAAGTCCGAAACCTTGCGGGTGACGTCACAGATACTACGTCCATATTTTTTACAGTCTATGTGACTATATAAGTATAAAAATATTGATTGTAGCTGCTTTAAAATTCAGCATAACTGCTGCTTTGAAATCTGTCATCGCTCACTCCTGGTTGGAATTTTTTTTAAATTTAAAAAACTAAACTCTAAAGTGCGACATGACACAACGTCTGATCTCTTGGATTTTAGATGAATCTGTGAGCCAATTAAAAAAAACACGACAGGCATAAAACACTGAAATGTTTCAACCCGACCAGTTGTTTCCATTTTCATCTGTCTGTACGTGACATCAGAAGGTTCACACACAGGACGGCAGAGCACTCATCTGGCATCAGTGTCTCTGGTTGACATCGCTCATACAGAGCAGATCACCTCAGTGCTGTGTAATTGAAAATGACACGTTCAGTTTCGTTCCATTAGAGAGAGGCGCGGCTAAACTGTTGAGGCAGGTGAAACTGATCCACTGAAAGTGAGAAATCATGTTGAGAGTCGTTTCACTGATGATACGACGTCTCTGTTTCTTACGTTAGTCCATTTTCTGACCAAAAGTAACCGCGCGGACGAAACGATACGGTTTAAAACTAAGTTTCATGTTTATCCGCTGATGGTTCATTTTCAGTGCAGCATCCGAAGGAGACGTTTTATGTGCACGCTCGATAAGAGAGGCGAGCACTGTCCTCGTTTTATGGGCGGGATCCGAACACCTTCAGTGGGTTTATGTGTCTCAGAATAACAAAATAAAAGTGTTTGACCTCATTCCCTGATGATACGGTGATGGAGCCCGACCTCAGGGTGGTTTTTTCTTTACGTTTCATAAACACGCGTCATCCTGCTGCTTTCGCTCGAGGCCCTGCTATCTGTATCCCGGCTAGTTGAAGAGTCATGACCGAGGACGGGAGTTACCTAACGCTAACTGAAACCTCCTACGTTCCACCTGAAGGCCCCCACACACACACACACACACACACACACACACTGTTATATAAGGCCTGTTGTAGGAGTTCATGCGGGCCAAACACTGTGTCAGCTAATTTCAACATAATCCCTCAACCACCGTTCCTGTTGTGTGAGTTATTAGGTGCTTCCTGTTGGTTGCTTTAATCCCATCTTGTGTGAAATGGTGTCTGAGCGCGGGCGTTACGGTAACAACAACATGGCTGTCTGACAGAGACAGGCTCGCACGGCCACTGAAACCATAGCAACGCCTGGAGCTTTTTCGCTGGTCGCACTTAGAAGACATCAAACGTGTTTTTTGAAACCACGGGGGAACTGTTGCAAACACGCCTGCAGCCTCTTCTCTCTGTTTTACTTTTCTCCTCCTCCTTTCCGTCTCTTGGTTAATCTCCCCCGTCTCTCTTCCTCTCCCCTTTTTTTTTCTCTCCCCCCTCTCTAATCTCTGTCCATCTTTCTCCCCCTCCCTCCCACAAGCCCCTCATTCATCCATCTATGTCTCCTTGTCTTCCTCGCCTTCATCTATCTGTCCATCTCTGTCGCCGTCCCTCCTCCTCCTCCTCCGCCCACCCCGTCTTCATTTTTACCTGCGCTGGCTGAATTGTGCTGGGTCATTTTCAAACGTGGTTATCTTGTTTTGTAACCTTGCATCAGAGTGTTTGGTGTTTGAAAAGACGCCGGGGAGATGATCTGACTTTGCTTTCTCTGTCCTCCTCCCTGCACGCCTCACTTTTCTCCCCCCCCCCCTTCATCATCTTCTTCATCTGTCTGTCTTTTGAGTGTGTGTGTCTCCCTCTCCCAGTCTGTCCCCATCCCCACCCTCCATCCGTCCACCTGTAGCAGTATCATCAGCTCAGTGTTGCTGGTATCCGTGGCGATGTCGAAGGGCGTCTTGTCGAACTTGCTGAGGCAGTGGACGTCCGCTCCGTACCTCAGCAGGAGCTCGGCCACCTCCCTGTGGCCGTGCTGAGCCGCCCAGTGCAGCGCCGTCATCTTCAGCATGTCTTTGGCGTTGATGTCGGCGCCGTTCTGCACAGACGCACGGCACCCCCCGGTGGACAGAGAAGAAAAACAAAAGACAGAAAATAGAGGGAGAGGTGATGAGACGAGTGTCTGTGACTAGGCATGTCTGAAAGGTAAAGACGGTGAGGTGGAGTGTGCACAATCATCTACAAACAGTAGCTCATCCAGTTGCATGTTGTATGTTGTCTCTCCTCACCCGCACCAACAGCTCCACCATGATGGAGTGACCCTCTGCGGCGGCCATGTGAAGAGGCGTCTTGTCCACCTTGGTCCGGGCGTCCCTGCTGACGCCGGCGCGCAGCAGCACCTCGGCGGTGGAGCAGTGGCCGTGCTGGGAGGCGAGATGCAGCGGCGATGAGCCCAGCTGGAGGAAAAGAGAGACGGAGAGGTGATGAGACGATCTTTATCTAAACATGAAGGTTTGGGAAAAGCTCAGAACTCTGACTTCCACACTCATTTCTCTGAAGAGCTTTGAAAGAGAAGTTCAGTGGTTTAGTATTTCACTCCAGCAGAGTTAAGGGACAGAAACAGAGTGATAGGTTTAGATCTCCTGACATTTGGTCCTTTGTATGAGTGACGCTCACTTTGCATAATGCAGCTCTGCGGTCTTTCTTTTAGAGCCAGGATAACTCAGCTGATGCCATCTGAGTAACTTGACTTGACTGACTAGACAAAGCTCCACACATTAATTTGAAAAGTAATGAAACGAATGGCTGAAGCACGTCCACATCTGCATCTCTGGATCGGCTCTAAGGGAGCATTCAGACAGGACCTGGTGCTGCCACGGAAACACAGGTCGACCTGCGCCGGAGACGTTTAATCACTCAGACCGGTCAAACCTCCACAGTCTCTGAAACTGAGACCATCCAGGTGGATTCATGGACTGAAGTCTGATGATGGTTTGAGAGAGCGAGAGCAAGCAGAGGTTAAGAGACACAGACAGTAAATGAGAGTGAGGGAGCACCACTTGTTACGTGAAGTCTGCTCTGATGCGGCGCTCCGTACATGTCAGATTTATCGCAAACTTTTTGGGTGTAACTACGACTGATGGAGTTTGTCTTCCCCTCTGCATCAGACACAAGACGGCTGATCCACCCTGCGAGTCAAAAGAAATCCGAACGATCATCTTGTCACGTACACGCAAGCCGAGCTTCACTAAGGCGACAAATCTCCTTCACTTCATCAATGCTTCATTTTAAAATCATGCATATAAACGATGTTTTCCTCGTTTAAAAATTCAAACAGTCGATCTGTTTTTATCCGAGCACATTCAGGTGGAGGAATAATACAGAATTACAGATAAAGCTGCATTAGTGGTGTACACAGAGCCTGCAAGCAGTGAATTATAAATGAATGTTATATATAGATATGATAATAAGAGTAAAAGGAAGCGCCCATGGAGGCTTTTATGTTTTTAAAGAAATCGAATTGATTGATTTACTGTAATGAGTCTAATGATTATACACAGACGCTGTGCCTGAGTGCCTGACAGCCGGAATATGAAGTTATAGTTGATAATCGATGAATTATTAATCATTTCATTCATTTTTCAGCCTCTCACTTTTGAAGATTTGATGCTTTTGTTGCCATAAACTGAAAATCTTTCATGTTTTCCGGCAGACTGATTACAGTAAAGTCTCTGAGTGTCTGCTCTCACTTCTTCTTGTCTTCTGAGCTCGATACGAGGCCTCACGACAACACGACAACAAGAGCCGACAATCTCTGTTTCCTCTGCAGAAGATGAGCATTCACACTCATCTTATTACGGATCAGTTTGAAGATTATTCCATAATTAACCCACACCAGCCTCACCCAGTCCGTGGTGAACGGAGCTCCATTGGCCATCAGAGCTTTGACATCATCGTCCTGCCCGCTGCGCGCCGCCTCCAGCAGCTGCTGCCCGAGATACACCAGCGACATCTGCAGGAGGCAGGACAGACACCGTGATGAGACACGACAGACACACGAGTGTGAAATCATAGCACAGTATTTTAATACAAGTTCTCAGTTTTATGAGGAAAAGAATCTGAGCTCTGACCATGATCTAACATTTTATAAACTAAACAATTAACTGTATAATCAACAGATCAATCTATAATTAAAATACTTATTAGCTGTAGCCCTGATTTACTGTTTTATTCCTTCATAACTAAATAACATCATCTTAGTGTTTCTGTTCTTCTTTTGAATCAGAGTGTGATCTCCTGATTTCTGTCTGAGGATTTTTTGGGGCTGAACAAACCAAACTGATGTCAGTCCAGCTGACTGCGAGGCCTATCCACAGAGATCCATCCTGTGGTTTGGTTTCTCTAAATGTTGAGATATTGCTCCTTTGCGTTCACTTGTTACCTTTGGCCGTCGTCACAAATATTCTTTTCTTTTACACGTTTTAGAAGTTAGTTTAGTTAATTAACAGATAAAATGTATTTCAAGTATATGATTATAGACAAAAGTGTCACATTATTATTCATATATTACATTATTATCAGTGATGTGTTCAAGATCGTCATAACTTTTAAAATATCTACTTAGCTGTTTTATGTGTTAATTAAGTGAAATATTTTATATATATATCTATCTATCTATCTATCTATCTATCTATCTATCTATCTATCTATCTATCTATATATATATATATATATATATATATATATATATAGAGAGAGAGAGAGAGAGATATAGATATAGATATAGATATATAGATAGATATTTAGAGTTATGGCAGGTTTATAGAGGTTTATAGAGTTATAACAGATTTATAGAGTTATAACAGGTTTATAGAGTTATAACAGATTTATAGAGTTATAACAGGTCTATAGAGTTATAACAGGTTTATAGAGGTTTATAGAGTTATAACAGGTTTATAGAGGTTTATAGAGTTATAACAGGTTTATAGAGTTATAACAGGTTTATAGAGTTATAACAGGTTTATAGAGTTATAACAGATTTATAGAGTTATAACAGGTTTAAAATATTAATAATAATATATAAAATCCATCATTTGTGGACACAGACACAAAAGCTCGACATGGCTTATCTTTATAAGGCAGACACGCTATAATAATAATAACAATAATACGAATCTATAAAATGCTGAAACGATATGTATGGAGGATGAATTTAAAAATATAAAATATAGTTTGACATCACGTTAAGTTCGCTTTGTTCCGGTGGAAGGAGACAAGGAGCTACTTCCACATCCGCCGGTGAACAGAGAGCAGCCCGGGGGAGAAGAGGACAGTCAGCCCCGATATTTATTAATAAATAATAAATAATACCTCAGGCTTTACGTGTATATTTAATAATAATACGCTTTTATCCAGTTTGGGGCTCGGTATCACCGACGTGTAGGCTGGAGGAGCCGGGGATCGAACCGCCGATCATCGGATCAGTGGACGCGCTACCCGCTGAATAACAGACTACACAGACGTTTATAACCGCGTGTTACCTCTGAACTGACGTTAGTCTGCTTCTACCCGTGTTTATCAGACCGTTAACCCGGGTTAAAGTCTGAGTGACGGTTTGAAATAATGTACTCATGTTAATGAATCAGTTTTAAAGATACTTGCCTCAAAACCACGACGTCACCACGGTTTATATTAATTACGCAGGTGTCTCGTGGACGTTAGTCGGTTGTTAAACTTTCGTAACTTGTTCCCGAAAACAAAAAAAATTATCATTTGTTGTTTTATTATTATTATTTGAGGATCAAAAATGGCGGCGATGATGACAAAGTATGAAGCGAAGGCGGTTAAACCGAGAGGGTTTCCGGTTGAGCCTTTCAAAATAAGATAGACAGATAGATTACTGATAATTTGGCGCTTTTATTTTGAAGGTATAATCCGGTTTTAGCTTTGTTGTTCATAGCTAACCTGATTCTGAAGAGTTGTTCACAATACTTTTATTCAAATGTGAGTTCTTGAAAGCCAGATGAATAATTTAACATAATTCTCCTGATTCAATCAACAATGGAACAACTGAAACACCAAACATGTGTTATTGACTTCGGCTTTAAGAAAAATAAAAACAAATCACAACAGAAACAGTATTTATCTGACAAAACAATAACAAAATAAAAGCATAAGGAATATATCATTTTAATGAGCAACGTATTGGTGTGACTATTTAAAATCTGGACCTCTAACAGACAGTGTATTGATTATTGTTTAGGCCATAAATATGGGGATTGTCAAATTGCTTATATTCTTTATTAATGAGCCAACACATAATACAGTCTGGTGAAGTGAAGTCACTTGAAAACATGGCTAACTGAGTTCATAACAGGCTGCATCCATTCTGTAAAGAAATAAATAAAAAATCCATGTAAATGTAAATAAACTGGCCCACCACCCTCTGCACAACACCTTCATCAGGCAGAGGAGTATGTTCAGTGGCAGACTGCTGTCTCAGTGCTGCTCCACAAACAGACTTTTCTATTCCCGGATGTCTTTTAGCTTGTATATATTGTATGTATATATTTTTATTTTTATTTTATTTTTATTTCATATTTTATTTTTTATATATGTTTACATCTTCACTTATATTTTGTATTTTATATTTCATGTTTAGTGCTGTTTGGACAGAGAGAAAGGTAATTTCAATTCTCTGTATGTCTTGTACATATTGCAGTATTGAAAATAAAGCCGACTTGAACTTGAACTATCTATCTATCTATCTATCTATCTATCTATCTATCTATCTATCTATCTATCTATCTATCTATCTATCTATCTATCTATCTATCTATCTATCTATCTTCTTTATCCAGGTGAAACTCACTGTCTACTACATTTCCCACAAGCCCACGCGGCACGTATTGTGATCCCTGCGTCACGTGTCCTCCCAGCTTCCGGTAGCAGTGTAATGGCTCCATGACTCGGTTGTTTGGAGGAAAAGCTCGTTTGGTTTTTACCGTCCACACGAACCACCGCCGGCCTCCGTTAGTCTGACACCGTGACGGCCTGACAGAGCAGCCCCCGCTGTGAACACAGCCGGCCGGCCGCGATGGAGGCGGTCCCCCGGATGCCGATGATCTGGCTGGATCTGAAAGAGGCTGGGGAGTTCCAGTTCAGCCCGGCCGTCAGACAGGTGAGCTGGGCTGGGTGTGAGCTGAGGAGGAGGGGGGAGCAACAGGAGCAACAGGGCGGAGGTCGAAAGTCATCCACACACACACACACGCACGGAGGATTAGGAAGCCGTCCGCCGCTCACAGTGTCGGCTAGCTGCCGCTGTGTGTCCGGGGAATCTTCCAGAAGCTAACTGACCACCGCCTATTGTTGGCTAACGTTAGCCTCATGCCAGCTAACCAGGAGCTAACAGCTCAGCTCCGAGTTGATAAGTATCCGTTAATGAAGCGGCTGACTCCTTGTAAACACACACAGGGTTAGAGACACGGAGCCTGGAGCCTGGAGCTCCTCAAGGCCCTGGAGTCAGGCAGACATAACAGACACAGTGATCTCACTGTCACATGCACCTGTGACTGCAACACTGATGTAAGAGCCACAACACAAACCGACAGCAGTGCACTCATCAAACTGTCCATGGACATGTCACATGTTGGACATGGACATGTCCTCAGTCCCCTGAAGAAGTCTTCATGTCTTCTTCAGAGGACTGGCATGTATTTACTGAGGCTGGCAGGGAGAGACGATTAAAAAATAGTTTAAGGACAAGAGAGAGGTTAGGGAAGTGTCATGTTGGACAACATAATGTTCATTACTGAGTGGAAAATAGGAAATTATCAGTGTGGGAGGTGTCCGAGACAGCCCATTTTAAGAAAAATGTATAAGAACCAACAGTTAGAGCTCCTCGAGGAGCCTTTTCTCTGTAACCCCTTTTGTGTGTTGCACTGTTAAACGCTCCTTCTTGTATAAGAACAATAAATTCAACTTTGATACTTTAAATCCAGTCCTCCTTATTTAAGAGTTCTTCTTTAAAAAATACCTGTAACAGTTACAGGTTTGTTTGTAGATCTTCTTCAGAGGACAGGAAACTTCAGGTTACTGTTTTAAAAATTAGGAGTATACTGGGGTGCAGATGTTTTAACTCTTATAGAGAGTGTGTTGTGTGTTTTCTGTCTTTTGCATATCTCGCCCACTTCCCTTATCTGGCATGTGTTTACTGAGGCTGGCAGGCAGAGACAAATAAAAAATAGTTTAAGGACAAGAGAGACAGGTTAGGGGAAGTGTTATTTTGGACAAGAAACATGAAAAATGTATAAGAACCAACAGTTAGAGCTCCTCGAGGAGCCTTTTCTCTGTAACCCCCTTTTGTGTGTTGAACTATTAAACGCTCCTTCTTGTACAAGAATAATAAATTCAACTTAAACTTTGATACTTTGAATCCAGTCCTCCTTATTCAAGAGTTTTTCTTTAAAAAATACCCGTAACAGTTACAGGTTTGTTTGTAGATCTTCTTCAGAGGACAGGAAACTTCAGGTTACTGTTTTAAAAATTAGGAGTATACTGGGGTGCAGATGTTATAGAGAGTGTGTTGTGTGTTTTCTATCTTTTGCATATCTCGCCCACTTCCCTTATCTGGCATGTGTTTACTGAGGCTGGCAGGCAGAGATGATTAAAAAATAGTTTAAGGACAAGAGAGACAGGTTAGGGAAGTGTCATGTTGGACAAGAAACATGAACAATGTATAAGAACCAACAGTTAGAGCTCCTCGAGGAGCCTTTTCTCTGTGACCCCTTTTGTGTGTTGAACTGTTAAACGCTCCTTCTTGTACAAGAACAATAATTTGAGCTTAAACTTTGATACTTTGAATCCAGTCCTCCTTATTCAAGAGTTATTTCTTAGAAAAATTATCGTAACAGTTACAGGTTTGTTTGTGTGTGTGTGTCAGGTCAGGAAGTGTGATATTCAAATATTTCTCACAGGTGAACTGTTGAATTTCAGCCCATCGTGACACTCTGCGGCTCACATCTCGTCCTTTTTCCAGCCAGCACCTTCCTGATGCAGATAAAATACCAGACCTTTGCCCTCGTGTGTTAATGTCATTATTCGCAATACACTTACCACACCAACACCAACAGTCATTGTTATGGGAATTTTTCAAGAAGAACCCTTAAATAAAGAGGACCGGATTTAAAGTATCAAAGTTGAATTTATTATTCTTGTACAAGGAGGAGCGCTTAACAGTGCAACACACAAAAGTGGTTACAGAGAAAAGGCTCCTCGAGGAGCTCTAACTGTTGGTTCTTATACAGTTTTCTTAAAATGGGCTGTCTCTGACACCTCCTCACTGATAATTTCCTTTTCTGGTTTTCTGCTCAGTAATGAACATCGTGTTTCTTGTCCAAAATGACACTTCTCAGGCCTGTCTCTCACATCTTTGTCTCTCCTGTCCTTGAACTACTGATTTGTAATTATCTCTCCCTGCCATCCTCACAGTCACAGTCCAAAGTGTACACAAGTGAACCCCGGTATAAATCCTAATTTTGTACCAGTCATGAAGAGAAACACTGTGTGAAAGATGAGGCCTGAGAGTTACAGAGTGCAAATATCTGAGTGACTCCTTGACCTTTAATATCACAGTTATTACTGAACACTGCTTGTAGATTTTCTTGTTTTTTAAATTCATCTGTTTACCTGGTATGAGGACAGAGGACGGGACAATGCCTGCCTGTCCTGCTGCTGTGTCATCGTACGTCTTTCTAGAAGTCCTGTGACCGTCTTTCTTTCTTGCATCCACCCGGGATGATTTCATTACAGGCAGAAGCAGCAGCATTAGAAAAAGAACAGAAGAGTGTGTCTGCAAGTGTTGTCTGCCTCCTGACCTGATGTTAAGTAGGTTGCCACTTATTACAGTGGCTGAGGAAGTCTTGGCAAAGCCTGATGGGAGCTGCAGGAAGTTAAAGTGGATGTTTTGAAAAAGTTTTTCTGATTTATGGACCCGTTCTCTCTGTTTCTTCTTCCTTTAGTTCATCCTGAAGAATTATGGAGAGAATCCGGACAACTACAACGAACAGCTGAAGAAACTGGAGACGCTGCGGCAGGTTGGTACTGTGTGAAACATCTCCAAGCTCAGCAGGACGATGATTTAGATTTAGAGTTGGATGTATTGAAGTGGGATTGTACGGAGGCTGAGCAGTGCACGGCTGTGCATGGAGGCAGCAGAAAAACATATTTGAACCACCTAAAAACATCAGTGTCAGTCTAAGTGTGCGGTGTTTTCAGAGTATTTCCCCGGCTTCCTCTCGCCATCAGACAGCTCTCTTTAAGGTCTTTGTATCCGTCTGTGCTGCGTTCAAGGCCACCAGACTTCGCGGAACATGAAAGCTGTTCGCCCACGTCTGCCTCGAGTTATGAGTTTATTTGTGTTATTGTGTTTTAATAGGTTAGTTTAGATCCAAACGAATGTTGTTATCTGTGGACTGAGGCTGTCTCGTGTTCTGGGAGGTCTGATGTTTCTGTCTGGAGCGATCCAAAGCTTCAGTTTCTTGTCTGATGGTGAAAAAATACGGCGGACCCTTAATCTGATGCATCACTTCGCTTCAGTGCTGGGACTCCTCTCTGTCACCTGCTGCGTGCTCAAGTTAACAAACTGATACAACAGTCTGAATCCGAACTGACCCTTTAACACAACAAACACATGAAGAGGCTCCAGGATCACTTCATATCTTTGTATGACCGAATATAAAAAGCTTCTTTAACAGCTCTGACATTTAGACCCACACACACACTGAGCTGCCTCCCTATCAACACACACAATGAAGGTGAATCCAGTGCTGCACAACAAATATATATATATATGTGTGTGTGTGTGTGTGTGTGTGTGTGTGTGTGTGTGTTTGTGTGTGTGTGTGTGTGTGTGTGTGTGTGTGTGTGTGTGTGTGTGTGTGTGTGTGTGTGTGTGTGTGTGTGTGTGTGTGTGTGTGTGTGTGTGTGTGTGTGTGTGTGTGTGTGTGTGTGTGTGTGTGTGTTTCCTGGGGGAATGGCAGCTGAGTGCAGTGAAGTGCTGATGTTCTCTGCTTTGCGTCCTGATCTGAGTGACGTCATGGCGTGTTTGCAGAAGCTGTGATTTAAAACAAAAACAAAACAGCTGATTAAACACTGAAATTCACTGTGTGTGTGTGTGTGCGTGTCACAGAGTGCGGTGAACGTGACGAGGGATTTCGAGGGATGCAGCACGCTGAGGAAGTACTTCGGCCAGCTGCATTACCTCCAGAGCCGAGTCCCCATGGGAACAGGCCAGGAGGCCGCTGTGCCCATCTCATGGTAATGACACACACACACACACACACACACACACACACACACACACACACACACACACACACACACACACACTTGAGGTCTGAAGCTACTTTTAGCCTTAGCTGAATCTCACACAAAATAACAGGAACACCTCTGTCATTTTTAGTTTCTGCTTTTGTAGCTCATGTTTCATGTGTCATGTTGTTGCTGTATCATTTTTCAAATCCTCATAAATGTCACTGTTCACCGATCATGTCAAATAAACGTGTGTCTGTGTGTGAAGTCTGAACTTTTCTTGTTGTTTCTGTGCAGGACTGAGATTTTCTCTGGGAAAACCGTCACCCACGACGACATCAGCTACGAGCAGGCCTGCATCCTGTACAACCTGGGTAAGTTCAGTCACACAGAGACGTTTCTGATATTACACAATCACAAGCCGCCATAATGGATCAAATCACAGTGAGTCATTGGATTGGCTCCCTCCGATTGGAGCGTCAGGGAGGTGCCGCTGCAATAGAAGGTCCTAACTACAAACAAACACAGTGAGGAAGACAGAAACAAAGCGGTGTCATCTAGTAATTTGGTAAATTATTATCAGATTTTTGTAGCATAGATATATTTTCTTTTTTAAATTGAAACACGTCTGTAATTATATTTGGAGTCAGTCAGGCTGAAACCTTCTGGATAAAACCTCAGACGATAATAAAAATCTTCCCACCACAACGTGTTCAATTCACTCTGATAGAAGACGAGGAAAATAATTCAGTTGTGACCTCTGAGAAGCTGGAACACGTCAGCGCTTCTCTCAGCTGAGTGTCAGGCGAGAAGAATGCGCTGAGGCAACGTTTAAAGGAAATACAGATCATAGCTGACGTGCGTGCCAAGCTGGACGCCGCCGCCTGAATGTGAAAAGCAGAAACTAAAAAACTGACAGGTCGTTCTTTCTCTGCAGGAGCTTTGCACTCCATGTTGGGAGCTATGGATAACAGGGTATCTGAGGAGGTAATGCACACACACACACACACACCAAACATAAGCATGCACGCACACACACACACACACACACACACACACACTGACTCTCTCCCCGCTCTGCTTCAGGGCATGAAGGTGTCGTGCACACACTTCCAGTGCTCGTCGGGGGCGTTCTCCTACCTGAGAGACCATTTTAGCCACAACTTCAGCGTGGACATGAGCCACCAGATCCTCAACCTGAACATCAACCTTATGCTGGTAGGTTACACACATGCCAAACACACACACACACACACACACACACATACACACACACACACACACACACACACACACAGATGTCTTATCGACTTGTGTCTGCCTCGCAGGGTCAGGCTCAGGAGTGTCTTCTGGAGAAGTCCATGTTGG
This sequence comes from Collichthys lucidus, assembly GCA_004119915.2. Taxonomy (NCBI): domain Eukaryota; kingdom Metazoa; phylum Chordata; class Actinopteri; family Sciaenidae; genus Collichthys; species Collichthys lucidus. Next base: position 31,977,488 of record CM014091.1, read on the forward strand.
ACAACAGGAAGAGTTTTCTTGTGGCTCGCATCAGCGCTCAGGTCGACTACTCGCTGCTAAAATATTAATTATATTTAATCAGTCAGTAATTAAAACATTAGAGCTTAATAACTGGCTGTGGTGCTGCAGGTGGTGGATTACTACAAGGAGGCCTGCAGGGCTCTGGAGAACTCGGAGACGGCGTCCATGCTGGGAAAGATTCAGAAAGACTGGAAGAAACTGGTCCAGATGAAGATCTACTACTTTGCTGCTATTGCACATGTGAGTCTGACAGGAGTGTGTGTGTGTGTTTAATTAATTGAGTGCGCGTACGAACATGTCTGTGTGTTGGCATTTGATTACTCAGACTGTGTCTCATTGGTGTTTTTCTTCTTTTGACAGCTTCACATGGGGAAACAGGCCGAGGAGCAGCAGAAGTATGGAGAGAGGGTACGACACAGGATCAACAGTTTCTTTAACATCTGATTCTGAATTTTGAACAATTAATTGATACTTTTATTTAAAAACAATGAAATCAAGTCTGGATGTCGACTAACAAAGTACGATGGGGTGGATTTATCCATCGTCATGCAGATATCGTATCACCTTAACCTGAAAACATTTAGTTTCTCCAACCCTTGTTCATTGGAGAAACTAATTGTAAACTCATAAGCTGCTTTTCTTTTTGCTAAATGTCTGAAATCTTAAAATATTTCATCTTTTTTCTGTCTTACTCCAGATTTCTGTCTGTTGCTTACTTAAACGTTGTGTTTCCGTTTCCAGCTGGCGTACCTACAGAGCTCCTTGGACAAACTCAGTGAAGCCATCAAGCTAGCCAAGGTAGACACATGATGAGATTATTTTTCTGTGTGTGTGTGTTTCTATTGTTTCACAAAACTTAAACTCTCCTTCGTCTTGTCTTGGTAAAACCAGGGCCAACCTGACAGCGTGCAAGAGGCCTTGAGGTTCACCATGGATGTTATCGGGGGAAAGTGAGCGACACGTCTTCCTGGTGGATGTCTGACTTTTGATCGAACTTTGTGGAAAATGTGTAAAATTCTTTATTAAACTTTCATCTGCAGGTTTAATTCAGCCAAGAAGGACAACGACTTCATCTACCACGAGACGGTTCCTTCTCTGGAGACTCTGGCCTCAGTCAAAGGTAACAGGAAGAAGCTTCAGTGCGTTTATCAAAGCTGTGTTTGCATATAGATTTATAGATGTACTGTCTTTGCATGTGTGATATGAAGAGCATGTTGTGTGTGTGTGTGTTTCACAGTCTTTAACTGGGTGTGCAAGTTTTACCAGTGACATCCTGTTGGACCTGCTCGGTCTTTAGTTGCAGCTACATTGTTTTCCAAGTAATTGCAGCCACAGTTAAGGCACAATGTCAAAGCTCAGATTAGTGTGTTACTTTGAGATCATACATGCCACTTCAAAGCTTTGTCTCGGAGGAAGGTGCCTGAGTCAAAAGATCTTTAATAGGTTATTGATTTTGGTCTATAAAATGACTGAAAAAGGTGACAAATTATCCCAAAGCCCAAGCTCACATATTCAGAATATTAGTATTAGTCAAAATTCCTCCAAAAACATAATAGTTGGTTAAGAAAACCAGCAAATACTCACACTCGACAAGCTACTCAATTTTTGGCATTTTAATTAAAAAAAAATGCTTTTTCTGATTATAGGGATGCCTCCACAACCAAAATCAGTGACACATAAAATAATTTAAATTATCCTTAGAGTGTTTTAAGGACAAACCAGCTGTCTGTTTTGATTTTGACTCACCATCTGTCAATCTGTGTGTAAATCCAGCTGCTCTGTGCCTTCCTAGGTGCCCCGCTGGTCAAAGCTCTTCCAGTCAACCCCACAGACCCCAGTGTTACCGGACCAGACCTGTTTGCCAAGTTGGTACCAATGGCTGCCCACGAAGCCTCCTCACTGTACAGGTATGCACCTTCATCGTTCATGTTAGAGTAACGTGACTTGTCATAAATAAAGGTTTGTTTCTTCTGCAGTGAGGAGAAGGCCAAGCTGCTGAGGGACGTCATGGTCAAGATTGAGAGCAAGAATGAGACGCTAGAGTGAGTATATGAGTGTGTGTGGGCAAGAAAGTGAGCTTGAGATGTTTTTGATCAGTAACTTATGAGCGGACTGGTCTCGTTTCTTTCTGCAGGCAGTTCATGGACTCTCTGGGCTTGGAGCCTGAGTCGGTGGACAACCTCGACATGTACAGCCACATCCCCCCGGTCCTGATGGAGAAGTGTGCTGCTCTCAGTGTCCGACCAGACACCGTCAAGAGCCTCATCCAGTCCATGCAGGGTGAGTGGCAACACCTTTTTTTCCCCCTATGATGACTATACTTGTTTAAATAATGCCTGTCACATGAATTCTTGCTCCTGCAGGGCTCTCGGGTGTCTTCACCGACGTGGAGTCTTCACTAAAGGAAATCAGAGACGTTCTAGAGTTGGACGAGGCCGGCGAGCGAGCCCTCCAAGAGGTTGGTGGACCCACTGTAGGCGAGGTGCACCCAGCAGCTCAGGCCCACGCTCTGGCTGAGATCCGCAGGGACCTGGAGAAGTACATGGAGGCCCATGAGAAGGCCAGTTTTACCAACACGGAGCTCCACCGGGCCATGAACCTGCACATCAGCAACCTCCGTCTGTTGGGGGGGCCTCTGGAAAGTCTGAAAGATGCTCTGCCTCGACCCCAGCTCAGCGAAGGTGAATATTTATTGAATGAATATTTAAAGAGACAAGCAATCCTTGATGAGGAAGGCGAGGAAGCAGCAATAACCTGATCACTCACCTGAATTCTTATAAATTATGAATGTGTGTACGAATGCAGAGGAAGTAGCAGGGCTGCAGTGTATGAAGCGAATCCTTGGGAAGGTGCAGGAAATGAGGGAACAGAGAAGCTCTTTGGAAAAGCAGCTTCGTGACCTGATCCAGCAGGACGACATCACCTCCACCCTCGTCACCACCGAGAGGGCCGACATGAAGGTGTGTAACTGCAGAAGAATCTCTTCTGAACTCAGCAGTTTAATTATTTCATTGCATTGTTGCATTGTATGACCTCTAACTAACCCGTGTCCTTCCAGCGTATATTTGAGGAGCAGCTGAAGAAGTACGAGCAAGTCAAGGTGTATATTGACCAAAACCTGGCAGCTCAGGAGAACATCCTGAAGGCACTGACTGAGGCCAACGTCCAGTACGCTTCGGTACGTAAGGGCCTGAGCCAGACTGAGCAGCAGTGGAACAGCACCGTTCAGGGACTGGTGGGCTCGTATGAAGCCTATGAGGACTTGATAAAGAAGTCACAAGAGGGGAAGGAGTTCTACGAAGACCTGGAGACCAAAGCGTCGCGTCTGCTGGAGAAAGCAAAGACCTTGTGTCAGACGAGGGCTGAGGAGAGGAAGCCCACCCTGGAAAAGTAAGACAGACATGAGCGGGTCTTTCCATAAACGTATAAAAGTATCTCATCTTAAATTCCTGATGTTCATGTTGTCCTCTCTTGTTGTCCATCTCCTCCTCAGAGAGACCCAGAAAAAGCCTCCAGCACGGCCCACAGCTGCTAAGCCCTCCTTGAAGCCAAAGGCTTCGGATGTTGACTCTAGCCTGGAGGACCCAGAGTTGGCCCAGCTTAGTGCAGCCATTTTGGCCTTAGGTGGTGACCTACCTGAGGAACTCCGTAGCCTCCCCCCAGACATTCATTCTTTCCCCACCACAGCAGCTCATCTGCCCGGTCCTGAAGCTTTTGCCCCCCCTGGTGCTAACCTGGGTGGCAGCAGCTCTCTGCCTTGGCATGGTGCTCCAGTTGCTGGTCTTCCTCGTTTCCCTGCCAACCTGCCTCCTCCAGAGCTCCTGGCACGGATAGCTCAGTTTCCTACGTCTGGAGGTCTACCACCACAGGGACCTATGCCACGGGGGCCCCTTCCTCAGATGACTAAACAGATGCCTACACCACTGCCAACTCAGACAGCTGTGTCAGGTTATCTTCCAGCCCCTCAAGCCCCCCAACCTGGACCTGTAGGCCCTGCCCAAGTCCGGCCCTCAACCACCACTGTGGATAGCATCCAGGCCCCAATCCCCAGCTACGCCCCTACACCACACCACCCTGTCCCACCTGCAGCCTCAACTGGCTACACTGTACCCCCACAAATGGGGGCCTACCCTCACTTTATGCCCCAACCAGGAATGCCCATTCATGGCCCAGCCCAAATTCCGGTACCCCAACCACAGCAACATAAACAGCCGCAGCAGTACCCTCAACCCATTGGGCAACTGCCTCAGGGATACCAGCCTGGACCAAGGTCTATTCCTGGCCCTCACCCTTCTCTCCAGACCCAGCAAGGCTACCCCCCACGTGGATATATGCCCCCTCAGCCTGGTGTTCCTCCCCAGTACCAGCAGGCCTTCCCAGGTCAGCTGCAGCCACATCAACAAAATGGCTATCAGCCCCGGCCTCACATACCCCAAGGCTACCAGCCCCCACAGGGCTATGTACCCCAACAGCACCCTCAGATGATGCCAGGCTCCATGCCAAGGCCACCTCAAACTGGACATCCGCAAATACCCCCAACTTCTCAGCCAGGACCTCCAGTATCTCAACCCTACCTGCCCCATCCCAACCAACAGATGCCCCCTGGACTTCCTCACCAACACATGTTGCCACCACAGCAGCAAATGCCAATGCCCCCTAATACGCAGCAGATTCCACCCCACCCACACATGCAGATACCAGGTGGCCCCAGAGCACAAATCCCCCCTACAAGTCAGCCAATGCCCCCAGTCTCACAGAACTATATGCCCCCCACTAGCCAGCCCATTCACCCAGGCCTGCACCCACAGATGCCTCCTGTCTCACAACCTCACATGGTCCCTGGTCCTCAGGTCCACCTCCAAAGGGGCCCTATGCCACAGATGCCCCCTAATGCACTACCCCCACAACATCACCCCCATCCCGGGCAGCCTCCTATCCCAAACATGCCACAGCAGCCCATCCGGATGCCCAGCCAACCCCAGGCTCAGCCCCCTCATTCTGGTGGAGTGTGTTACCCTGGTGGGGCTCCCATGATGCCTCAGCAGCCCCTGGCACCACAGCCCGCAGCTCCCCAACAACCTCAGGCTCCTCTTCCTATGACCCATCCACAGCCCTCTACTATGTACCCTTCAGCTCCAGGAGCTAATGTACCTCAAAGTGCCCCACAGCAACCCACTGCCATGGGCCCACATGGTCCCCACATTCCCCCTGCTCCACACATGATCCAGCCCTCTCCTGGAGTGGCTCAACCACCCAACACTGTCCCTCCTTCCCCATCGCCTTCCCCCTCCCCATCTCCCTCTCCAGGTCCTACTTCCTTGGGTCTGAACCCCCAGCAGAGACCCACACCAACCCCAACCCCTGGAGGCACAGCTCCACCCACTCTTCCCTCTCCCTCTGCCGTCTCTCCCTCCACGTCGCTGTTTCAGCGCCAGAACTCAAGCACAGACGACCTCCTCTCTTCGAGTCCTGAGAGCCAACCCGGAGGCACCAAGGCCCCCACTAATGTCCTCCAACCTACCAAAGCTGACCCACAAGATGGGGAGCGTCGAAAAAAGAGCTCCCAGGGAGTCCTTGTGATCCAGGGTGACCCATACCAAGCTCCAGAGCGCGTCGCCCGTCTTCACGGTGAACTGGAACGTTATAGATCCCAGGTCGACTCCTTGGAGCACCCCTCAGAAAACGAGGGTGGCCTGTCGGTGCTGGACGCACGCTGGAAAGAACTACAAGACCAACAGGAGAGGGACGCCCGACAACTCTCTATCGCCATTGCCCGCTGCTACACCATGAAGAACCGTCACCAGGATGTCATGCCCTATGACCTCAACCGCGTGGTGCTGCAGTCGGGCAAAGACGACTACATCAACGCCAGCTACGTGGAAGACTTGTCGCCATACTGCCCACGCCTTATCGCCACACAGGCTCCGCTCACCGGCACAGCGGCAGACTTCTGGCTGATGGTGTACGAGCAGAAGGTGTCACTGGTGGTCATGCTGGTTTCAGAGCAGGAGCTGGAAAAGGTACGGTAATACCCCACTGTGGTAAAGTCTTTAATTTGCTCACTCACAGAGAGTTAAGGTGGAGCAGCAAGAGGACGCGAGAGACATTTTTGTGAGGATGTAGATGTAGATGTCGTCTCGTCTGTACTGTTGTTGCCGTGTTGTGTTCTTTAAACATCTTCTCGATGTCTCCCAGGGAAAGGTCGTGCGCTACTTCCCAACGGAGCGTGGCCAGCAGCTCTCTCAGGGACCAATCACGCTCAGCCTAACCACGCAGAAGACAGCACCAACGCACGTGGAGCGCATGATCAGCCTGCAGTACCGCGACCAAAGCCTGAAACGCACCGTTGTCCATCTCCAGTTCATGTCCTGGCCGGAGCTGTGAGTCGATTTCTTTTTTATTAAACATATAAACACGTTTAATTTAAAAAATGTTTGAGCCTCTGTCTTCATGTTTCTCATCAGAGGGCTTCCTGACAGTAAGAGCAACCTGCTGCGCTTCATCCAGGAGGTTCATGGACACTACCTCCACCAGAGGCCCTTACACACACCTGTCGTGGTTCACTGCAGGTGAGTGTGTGTGTCATGGGGTCTTGTTGATTCTTGACCTACAGTCATTTTAACTTCTCGTGGTGTGTTCACTGTCTCAGCTCGGGTGTGGGACGGACCGGCGCCTTCTGTCTGCTGTACGCTGCACTGCAGGAGCTGGAGGCAGGAAACGGGATCCCGGACCTCCCGCTGCTGGTGAAGAAGATGAGACAACAGAGGAAGAACATGCTGCAGGAGAAGGTCGGACACAAATCCTGACGCATGAATAAAGTTCATCATAAACAGAACCTGCTCCTTCATATTAATATGTTTCTCTCTCTGCAGCTCCACCTGAAGTTCTGCTATGAGGCCGTGTTGAAGCACGCCGAGCAGGTTCTCCAGCGACACGGCATCACTACCGCCACCTACAGCAAGAACACCAACCCTGCAGCCACAAAGGTTTGAAGTCTGTTCCCAGTTATGCATCCCACGATCCACTGCACACCAGATTATCACTCACGATACTGTATTTATCATGAACTCGCTCAGTGTTTGACAGTTTTTCATCATCATACGGCAACTAACGATTGATTTTATGATTGATTCGTCAGCTGATTATTTTCCAAATTCAAAAAGTAAAAAAAACCTGCTTTTTTGTATTTTTGTCGTGGTTTGACGTTTAACTGCCAAACATTTAGATTTTTCACAGAAGGAAAAGTTCACGTTTTTCTTTTTTAATTCAGATTTTTATTTTTGTAGACGAGCAAAAAACAAACAAAATTAATGAAAAATAAAAAGGTACAGATGTACAGTGCTTTATTAGACCACCAGCCAGTGTATAGAAACTTCTGAACAGATGTTACATACGTCAGTGCTGGGAGTAGAGTCTGTTGCTGTAGTTCAGATTGTTTAGATCGTAGCTTGTCAGTTGAATCATTTACAGTTTGATTTGTTTTCGCCTGATCGCTCTGGAAGAAAATCTTCGAGTTCTGCTCAGACGAGGTATTTTTTCTTTCCTGTTTTTTTTCTCACCCTTTCTGTCTTTCTCTCTGCAGCCTTACTCCAGACAGGAGTCCCAGCAGGATCTTGTCCTCGGTGGTGACATGCCCATCAGCTCCATCCAAGCCACCATCGCCAAGCTCAGCATCCGCCCGCCCAGCGCCACAGACCCCGCCATGGAGGCTCCGTTCGGCCTGGAGGAGCAGGTTGGCGCCATCCTGCCCGACCTCGCCTCGCTGGGTGACGTCCAGGTGCTCCAGTACCCCTGCCCCCCCACGGACCCCCAGCCCCCTTCCTCCTTTAGCCCACCTCTCGCCTCCCCCACCCACTGCACACCGCCACCACCACCCCCCAATGGTTTGGATGCAGTCTCCCCCTGCACGCCACCAGCAGCCAACCACCAGCCACTCCCTGAGGCGGGGTCCAGTGTCAGCCCGCCTCCTCCAGCTCCCTCGTCTCTGGAGCTGCTGGCCTCGCTGACGCCCGAGGCCTTCTCCATGGAGGGAGGCGGGAAGGGGAAGCAGCGGGTAACCAAGCAGAGCTTCCTGCAGCCTGCGGAGGGTCAGGGGCTGCACGGGACTCGAGGGGAGGAAGGCGGTGACGACGACCCGCTCAGCAGCCTGGACCCCCTGTGGAGCCTCAACAAGCACTGAGACGCCCACAGCGAAGGCCTGTAGCTCTTTCCAATCCTGCTTTTAAGACGGAAAACGGCGAATCCTGACACATTTTTAGCAGCGTTGATTACCAAGACGTGCCTGGTGGCAGACGGTAGGGGTTCACATTTGTTAGTTAGGTGTATTTCCATTACTGGTGGCTTCTGGGACCAGATCACTATGCACTCGTCTGTATTCCTTTTATTCCTTCAGTCGCTCTTTGTTCTCCTTTCTACGTCTGTGATGGATGGACGGACGTTCTGCACTTCCGGATCTGGGTTTTAAAAAAATCACAAAAGCATGCACTCCACTTTCACACGCGATCGCCAAGAGCTCGCCGGGACGGCGTGAGATGATTCTAAAGACTGGAACGATGGATGCATGGAGGAGCCGGGTGGAGCTTAAAGGACACGCTTAAACCCCGCGCCACCTCCCCTAATTGTCAACTCAATCAGTTGTCATGGTAACGGAAGCGTACAAATCAGCACGTCTTAACAAGTTGATTCTTTTTCCTTCTTCATCTGTAACACTGTAAATATCGAATAAAATTAGAATATTCCAAACGTTCACTAATCATCATCATTGTAAAGACATGAAATAAATCCAGTAGACGACAAACGACTTTCTCTTTATTTGAAAGTTAGTAAAAAAGTTTTGTGCTGTTTTTATAAAAATTTTATTCTGTTACAAAAAAATTTCTTTAAAAGTCAGAATTTTAAGGGCAATAGGTCAGAATAAAAAAACTTTTTTCCCCACAAATATTTAGACTATTATTCTTTTTTTTTTGTTAGAATTTTTAGGAAAAAAGTACCAATTTTCCTTTAAAAAAAAAAAGTTCTCAGAAAAAAGTCAGAATTCAGATATGTTGCAATTTTACTTAATATTAGATTTTTCAGGAAAGTCGCAATTTTAAACTTTTTTTCATTGAAATATTTTTTTGCAATTTTCCAGTCATATTTTTGGTTAAAAACTTTTGGGGGAACATTACAATGTTTTTAGAATCTGACTCTGAAATATTCTGATATTTAAGGAAAATTCCGACCCTTTTCAGAGAATTGTCTTATTTTTGAAAAGTCTGAATTCTAAAAAAAACCTCATTAACCCCAACACTGTAAATATCAAATAAAATTAGAATATTCCAAACATCCACTAACCATCATGGTAAAGACATGAAATAAATCCAGTAGACGACAAATGACTTTATTTGAAGGTTAGTAAAAAGTTTTGTGCTGTTTTTATAAAAATTTTATTGTTACAAAAGAATTTCTTTAAAAGTCAGAATTTTGAGGCCAATAGGTCAGAATAAAAAAAACTTTTCCCCTCAAATATTTCGACTATTATTCAGTTTTATTTATTGTTAGAATTTTTAAGAAAAAAGTAGCAATTTACTTAAAAAAAATCCAAAACTCAATTCTTTTTCTGAGAATTCTAAAAAAAATTCTGAAAAAAGTAAAAAAATTTCCCCCAGAAAAAAAAGTTCGTAGAAAAAAGTCAGAATTCAGATAAGTTGCAGTTTTCCTTAAAATATTAGAATTTTCACTAACCATCATTGTAAAGACATGAAATAAATCCAGTAGACGACACACGACTCTCATGGTATCAAAGCCTCTTTATTTGAAAATTAGTAAAAAGTTTTGCGCTTTTTTAATTTCATTTTTTATTCGTGTTACAAAACAGTAAATAAGTTATCTCCATTACTACAGCCTGTGTAGATTGTAGCCAGCCAATGAGGAGCAGACCTGCATGTTTCAGATTTTCACCTCACAAAGTTCTTCTTCTGCTTTAAAAGGACGACGCACCGACAGCCAGATGAAACGCTCGAAGCTGAAGCGCTGAAATAAAATGTATTTTTTAACTGACGACGTTCCGTTGAATGTTTCGTTACAAGGCCGAGTCTGTAACGCGACGAAGCGAAAACATTCAAAAAGAAGCTGTCACACCAACTCTCTCCATCCGTCAGTCTGACACCTTAGGAGAGGTTTTTGTAATAAACTCCACCAGAGAATGTCGAACTTCAGCTTCAAATCAGATTCACATTGCTAGAAAACAGAAGTAAAAAACACAATCTAAAAACTAGCTACACAAAAACATCTAAACAAACGTTACAGTGCCGAGCAGCTCGCAGGTTTTTACGCTGCGACGTCTCGTAAACACGGAGTCCGAGCGTTGTAAACTATTTGGGAGCTCGGTCGCCGCGAACCTGCTCGTCCGCAGCGTGCACGCTCACCGGAGCTGCAGGCGTGAACTCCGTCGGCACGTCTAGTTACGTCCACGTTTCCTAAATGTAAGCTGATGTCCACAAAAAGTGCCTAACGTGTGTGAGCGCGTGCGTCAGAGAGGGTTAGTAGTGCATTGAATTAGTGTTGCGATGTGATACTGTTCGAGGATTGAGTTTTTTTTAACAGATTAGTCACATTCAGTGGATGCAGCTACACGAGATGGTCGATGGCAGATGGTTTGAAAAGTAAAATACATTCTGTCAGTTGTTGGTGTCGGTCAAACAGACGAGTCTTAAACCTGGAAGACTTGGAGCCGAGTGAAGAGGTGAAGTTCAGGCACAGACTCCAACTTTAATGACTTCATCAGATACAGAAGAGTTTGAGAATTAAATAAACTATTTAACAGATTTTAGATCCTGACTCTTGACTTGATGAGCAAATTATATAAATGATCAGTGAAACGGCAACGGAAGAGGGTCACATGTCAATCACGTTTTAATTCGTTCTCAAAATTTTCTAAAGATTTCTTTTTTTTCCCCTCAAAATTCCAACTGTAAAAAAATATATATTTTTCAGAATTCAAAAAAAGAAAGTCAAAATATTAAAAAAAAACTAAAGAAAAAACTTCGACTTTTTAAAAGATTTTTCTTTATAATCGACTTTTCTAAAATAAGAAAAATACTTTTAGACTTTTCTAAAGAAATGAAAGTTATGTATTTTTTTAAATTCTGACTTTTTTCGAAATTCAAACTTATTTTTTTTAAGAAAGAATTTTCAGAATTTTTTTAAAGAAAACTTTTCTGAATTCTAAAACAGTCTTTTTTCTTCGATTAAAAAAAAGTCTATTTATTTTAAAAAAAAGTATTTTTAAACTTAGAATTCTGACTTTTCTAAAGAAATGAAAGTTATATATTTTTTCAAAATTCTGACTTTTCCCCCCAAAATTCCAACTTCCAAAAAATATTTTCAGAATTCTAAAAAGAAGTTTTTTAAAAAAAGTTGGATTCTAAAAGTCTTTTTTCTTCTTCAATTAAAAAAAAAAAAAAAGTCTGAATTTTGAGGAAAACTTTTTTTCTTGTTAAACTTTTTTTTAGCTTTAAACTTTCCGTCCTCATAGACGGTGACTTCTGATGACTCCTGCTGCTTATCGGCATCGTTTGGAGTTTGTATAGAATATGAAGCTCGTAGAAATGTTGAAACTGTTTAAACTAAACGAGCATTTGTTTTGTATTATCAGCTAACAGAGACAGCGTCTGTGGCCTTTCTTCACATTTTCACCGCTGCAGAAGAGTCGAAGGTTCAAGACCGACTGCTGAACTTTCCACCAACAACACGACGACGAGATGTTACAGTAAACAGAACCAAAAAAAAAAAAATCTCTAAAGGGCACAATTTATATAAAAAATGACTTCTTTCATCCAAAATTCAAGCAGTTTGGAAGTGGAGGTAGCCTGATGAAGGTGTAGCATGTGGGGGAGGCGGAGGGAGCGCAGACGGCGGCCCCCTCGTACAGCATCAGTAACCCAGGATCAGACGCCCGAGGCTGGGACAAAAAGGAACCTACAGCCGCCCCCACCTCCATCCAAACACGTCAGTGTTTCCAGTTCAACGTTCCAACAACCGTTACGTAACCCAAACAAACAATCCCCATCGTACATGTACGTCATTAAGTTTAAGAGCCGGGATTAGCCTTTCATAAACAAACTGTTATTTAAAAATGTATCGCTAATAAATAATATTTATACATATAAAAACAGGTTTACTTTATACAGTAATCATCACTTCTCCCGCACACACACACTTCACACACAAGCAAATCAATGTTTGTTCTCAGCAGTGTTTCGATCCATTCACACACACACACACACACACACACACACACACACACACACACACACACACACACACACACACACACACACACACACACACACACACACACACACACACACACACACACACACTCGAGCTCAACATGGCTGCACGTCTTCGCCGTGAAGCGAACGAGGCAGCGGGAATATTTTCTTAAAAAATTAAAAGGAGCCTTTTTTTTTTTTTAAATCTTTCTCTGTGGGCGGGTGGAGGGCGGTCACAGTTGAAGCCCCACCCGTGTCAGCAGCAGCAGCATTGAGGGCAGAGCCACGAAACAAACGCGCACAGAAAAAACAAAGCACAAACCGGTGACGGCTGGATTCTCTTCAAAGCGGAGAAACATCCTCCGATAAGACGCAGCAGGTTGCACAGTCAGTCCGTTTCCTCGTTACATCCAGGCGACTTAAGACATCTGACAGAAACACAAAGAGCCTCGTACGCACGCCGCGCCTCCTCCGGGTGTCGGAAACACACGAAAAGGAAAATGAGAGAATCAAAACGACGAAGAGGAATTGTTTGTGTCTCCTCAGTCGAGTTTCTCCAGCACAGACGGCACGTACACGAGGCTGAGCTCGCTGCCGAAGTCGCAGACGATGGCGGCGTTGTCGAGCACCAGCAGCTGCCGGACGCCCTGCCCGTCGCTGCTCTGTCCCAGGTAGACGGTCTGCAGCAGGTCGCCGTAGTTCAGGTCCCAGAAGGAGACGCAGCCCTGACCCCCCGTCACCAGGAGAGACTCGGAGATCACGCCCAGGCTGGCGCCACAGCCCACCTCCTGCGAGGAGCAGAGAGGCGTGAGGAACATGCAGAGAATCTTTAGCTGCTGATTGGTGCGTTTAAATCGTCGTTACCTGCTGTATGGAGTACAGCTTGATCCCGGTGCTGCGGTCCCAGACGCAGATGAGGTCGTCCAGTCCCGAGCTGATGACGCAGGTGGTGGTGCAGACCAGCGAGGTGACGTCGCCTCGGTGACCGTAAACGTGGCTGACACGGCTCCCTGTCAGGACGTCCCACAGGCAGATGGCGCCGTCCTGCCCGCCGCTCGCCAGAACCATCGTCTGAGGAAGCGGAGACGCAAAGAGTTAGATTTTATTTTACTGTGAGATGAAATATTAGAAGAGGACGGCGTGTTACTGACCTGGTCTATGTAGATGGATGTGATCCCTCCAGAGTGACCCTGCAGGGTGAAGAGGCAGCACGAGTCCTCCAGACGATAAATCTGACAAACGGACACGGAGGACTGAAGTTAGTTTGTTACACGAAAGAAATCGATGATGGTTCTTCTGTCACAAACATCAGACACAAGTCTGACGCGTCGTATTCGCTGCGTTACCCGGACGGTGTGGTCCTGGCTGCCGGTGACGACCCTCCCGGCGGCCGCTCGCAGCACCGTGATGGGCTTCTGGTGCGCGCACTGAACGGAGCGCGTGAGCTGGCAGCTGATCACGTCCTCGCTGCTGTAACAGGGAGAGGGAGGCATGCTGCCTCGCCCGGGAGCTCCTGCAGGAGGAACACATGGAAAATGCTTTATGTTACAACCATCGTTCGTCAGGAAACGAGCCTCGCAGTCCAAAAGTTAAAAATATTCAATAGTCAAACAGCCTGAGATGGACGATTTATATAAAAATGACAATTATAGAATTCACGTCTTCTTAAAAATGAAGTTCATGAACTTTTCAAGGACTTTCCAGGCCCCCAATTTCCTCAAATTCAAGGACTCAACATGATATAATTTAAGACACGGATCAAAGTTATAATAAGTTATTAAAGTTAATAAATCAAATTAAATGAATGGATCATTTCAGATTAAATCATGGTTACAGCTCCAGTTTATGATTTTTACTTGATTATTCACTTCGTCTGCGGGTTTTTTTAAAAATCATTTGGTCTATGAAGTTTGTGATTTTGTCCGACAAATTCAGTAATATTCAGTTTACACTGATATGAAACAGAGAAGAATCAGTTCAACAAGTTAAACATCATCAGACAGAGAAGGATTAAAACTGATCGCTGCTGTTCAGATGTTGTATCATCAGCATCAGACGGGTCAACAGAACCAGAACAGAACCACCAACAGGTGACGTGGATGAAACTTTCCTTCCCGTTGAGACGACACAGTTAAACACTTTAAACACTAAGACGAGCTGGACGAATGAAAGACGTCGTCAGGTCGTCGTCGGGCTCACCTCTGTACTGCAGCAGACACAGAGGCTTGTTGATCTCCACAGTGAAGAAGTCCAGAGACCCGTTGAGCCGAGCCGCTACGATCCTGGAGGACGAAGAGAAATGAGAGTGAGCTCGGGTCAGCAGACTGTGACATGTGTCTAGTTCATGTGTGTGTGTGTGTGTGTGTGTGTGTGTGTGTGTGTGTGTGTGTGTGTGTGTGAGACCTGTTGTTGAGGAAGGCGAGCGCTGTGATCCCGGAGAGTCCGTCTTCGTTACTGCAGCGCAACGACCCTTCGACTGCGTCCCACAGCTGGAAGCAAACACGAGTTTATTTTACTGACGAGGAAACCAGAAAACTTTAAATAAAAAAAATGATTGCTGATAAGTTTTGTGAACACGTATCACAAAAATAAACTAAATATTGTGATATTTAAATATTTATACAGGTGAACAGACTCAGTCCTAACCTTGCAGTCTGATTGGTCAACCAGAGATTTGGACATCTCCATGGTAACCTTACCCTTGTCTTTTTTCGAAGATATTTAGGATGTTTTGATATCTTTAAAAACTATCCGATAAATGTTGATCATGATGGATCATCACAGCTGCAGAGAAACCGATCGATCGGTCACAACGACAGAGGCAGCGAGGCGTTTTACTGTTTGTACGTGTGGAGCTGATTCAGATCTTTAACTAGGAGCCAGTGACTTCCTGTTGAAACTGAGATCTGTCTCATATATTTAGATGATATGTTTAATTTCAGCTGGTAACTGTTGTATGATCGTGATATTACAGAGAGGCTGAGCTTTACTGATGCGTACACGGGCGCCGCATCAATAACTGGTGGTAAAGCACACCTGATGTAATGTAATATGTAAGCATGCACACAGACACACCTCCAGTTTCCCGCTGCTCCTCCCAGCAACGATCAGGTTTCCTCTCAGCTCCAAAGCCCACACGGAGCTTTCCCAGTCCGGCGTCGCCTGCGTCCCCGCCGCGGACGCTCTCTCTTGGCTTAAGTATGCGGCGGCGTCCCCCATGCTGGGCGTTCTCTGGAGCTGAGCTCCCGAGGGCGGCGAGGAGGAGGCCGAGGAAGGAGAGGGGTAGGTGGAGGTCGAGGGGGGCTCGTGCTCCATGTAGGCGCGCTCCACCAGACCGCCAAAGTCAAAGCCCGTCCTGGGCGGGGTGGAGAGGTGCGAGGGCGGCTGGGAGGTGAAGTTGGTGTCAATGAGCGGCGTGAGATCGGGCTGGTCGGTGAAGAGAGTCGGCCGGGCGGGAGCGGAGCGGCGTCTCAGCGGGTAGCCGCCCTCCTCCTCCGATAGACCGTCGGCGCCGACGGAGGAGCCGCGACCTTCAGAGCCTAAACAGTCCGAGTCTGCGGCTCCGCCCACGCCGTCCCAGCCATCACGCTGCTCCCAGCAGCCACCGCTGCTGCACCGCCTGACGGGGAAACACAGTATCCATCATGACAGAGTTTGGCCACTAGAGAGCACCGACACGTAAAAAGACGTCTGTATGTCGTGACACCAGAAAGAAAGAAGATTTAGTTTGACTGTTTTTTGCCAAGTGAGAAAAGATATTCCAGGATCTGTTACCACTAAAGTTTGTCAAACATCGACCTCTGCAAGTGAGAAACTGAATAAGACAGAATACATATATAAGATAATAAAATATATATATATAAATATATAATAATGAGGCTGTAATAAAGAGAAATCTCGTTGTTGATGCTTCAGATAAATCTTTAGAACGTATTTTTCTTCGTTATATTCGACGTCCTCACCCGTGGTTCGGGATGACGGTCAAACAGTCGCCGGTCTGAGCGTCCCAAACCCGAATCTGTCCTGCCAGACAACAGCTCGCCAGCAGCATGCCGTCACTGGCCAGACACTCGATGTCCTGCAAGACGGAAACGTTCATTCAACCTGCTGGTCACAGACACATGCACTCAAAGTGTCACAGGACGGTTCTTGTTATTTCAGTCACATTCTTTCTCCATTGTGCTTCTGGTAATCTGCCAACGTCTCCGCTTACAAACCAGTCGGACCGGTCTAATCCCTTTTCTCAGTGATCTGGGTTCTCACCATACTGTGGCCCCTCAGCAGCAGCGGCGAGATCTCGCTGACGGGTGGCGAGTAGCCGTAATCGTCGCAGGGCAGGTCCCCTCGGCGCCGCCGCCCGTGGGCGACGCCGTTCTGGCCGTAGTTGCGCGGGCAGAGGACCCGGTAGAGACAGAAGAGGAGCAGAACCAGCAGGACGCCCGCCGCCAGGCCCAGAGCTGCCACCCTGTGACGGAGAATGAACGAACTCTTGTTTACTACAGCGTCGACACATTTCATTTAAACATCTCTGAAGGTTTTCAGGCCGGTGTCGTGCTAGAACAGGAGCTCTGTGCAAGAGTAAATATGTTTTAGTGGTTGGTGAGAGCTCTGCTGGGCTGACTGCTGCTGGACTAGTCGCTGATATTAGCTGCTGCTGTTTTTGATAATAAGTAATGTAACCAGAACAAATACTCGAGTACAGCTGGACACAGTTACCGCAGCGCTTTGCTTTCTGTCCACTCCTCTACCTGCTGTGGAATGTGGCATAACTGTGACGATGAAAAACCTGCTGGATGAGTGCGAGCTACGCTGCCTGAAATACCGCTCGACAGCTCGACGGCTCGACCGCTCACCTTTAAACACAGAGCCACAGAGTTACAGAGCGGACACAGAGATGTTGACTTCTGCTTTTTCTTAGACAGACGGTTGGGAGTAAGCAGGAAATGAGGGGGTACCTCAGATGTGATGACAAAGCAAACATCCTCCTCGAAGTTTCCCTCGAGGCTGTGTGGACTTTTAACGAGCATCTTTCTGTTTCTTTAGACTCACAAATAACTCAGAGAGCAGAGGAGAAGTGAGCTGCGCCTCGACATAATTTAACTTCCGTTATCTAATATCAGTCCGTCTCTACTTGTTTCATTAGCTGTAAAAACATGAAGGAAAGCCAACGGTACGTTCTGAATTTGAGCTCTCACCGGTCACTCGCTGTTCTGTTTCAGGAGGTACGGATGTTTTCATTTGTCCCGTCTGAACTTAATAAGTCAACTCGGATAAATCGAGCCGCACACGGCAGTGAGATTTTAAAACATACAGGAGGAAACGCTCTTTGTCGTATTTACACACAGTCACAGTTTAAATACAAACATTTGTTTCTGTGCTCATGATGGAAACTACGCCGTGTGTTTGCAGGTTTGTAGTCCGACGGGTTTACGGCGTGCAAATATGAGCAGCTAAACACGAAACTGACGTAACGAACACAAACACACCGCAGAGTTTCTTCAACGATTAATCTGCCGATTGTTTCTGCTGTTCGTCAACGAGTCTTTGAAATGATTTGAATCAGAAACAGTCGAAGAAAGAAAGAGCTCAAAAACAAAAGAACGTTCGTATATTAAGTTTATTAAGTCTTGTATTAATTAAAAAACAGTAGAAACCTGTTAACGACCTTCACACAGGACGTCTTCACTGCAACGTTACGCTGATGATCAAAGATTTGCTACAAATTTGTGTGTGAGATCAACGGAGAGAAAGAAACGGCACATATCCTGATCGATTATGATACCAATGTTTAGTCCTTGAATTAAATGTTACGACTGTTTCCTCTCTTCACGGTTCCCACGCCTTATAAACATCAAATCCAAGGACTTTTCAAGGCCTGATTACCTCACATTCAAGGACGCAACTAGATATAGCATGATGTGGATCGAGGTTAATAATTACGACACTTTCTCTCTATTTATGTGTATTTACAAAACACTTTCAAGGATTTGAAGGGCTTGTGGGAATCATGGTCTCTTAGATTTTTAAGCTTTTTAATTACTCGTTCGTTCTCCTCTCTTACTCTCAGCCTGAGGAGACTGAATTAACTCGGAGGCTTTGAATAAACATGAACACACACCGAGAGAGAGAGACGCTGGAAATCCAAACAAATCTAAATGCTAATGCAGGAGGAGGCTGGAGAGGTCGTGGAGTTGCTTTGAAGCAGACTGGATTTAATTAAATGAACCACCCTCAGTGTTTCGAACATCTGACTGAACTACTCCAGGCTCTGCTGTTCCTCTGTGTCTGTGTTGCAACCCGTGCTGAATCCGGTTCGAACAGCATGTTCAACTTTATCACGCTGGCCTTTCTCTGCGCCTCAGGGTCACCAAAACAAGCCGTAAACTCAGGTGCCGCTTCCCCGACGTGAAGGTCGCGACCCTGACCCGACATCAGCTCGTATCTGTCCTTCGTATCTCGCCGTCCAAAGATAAAAACAAAGAGCTCGACCCGCTCCGCTCGGCAGTCAAGGTGACAACACGGCGCCTTACACAACACGACAGGTCGTAATGTAGTTAAAGAGTGTGAAGGCAAAGTTCCTGCATCTCGTCCACGGGCTTCAGAAACAGATAAGATGATTTCCAGGACTGAACATTTCATCACAAACAAACGAGGTGAGCTGGAGATCTGGACTAGTATCAGTCTGCTGACGCTGGCCTAAGTTATCCGATATGTGACCATATAAAAACATAATGCAGAAAAATGTTTGTGGTTATAAAGAGCAGTGGTGTCAAACTAACTGATTAAAGAAGCTTCATTAAGAGAGAAGAGGCGACTCTCAGCAGCATCAACTAGAATAAATATCCCTTAATGAACTTTTCCGCCCTTTAATCTGCCTCAGAAATTCCATATTGGTGAGGCTCTAGACCAGAAATCGCCCAATCACTGGGACTAGATCAATAACCTGTGTGACGCTGTTGCAGTGCATTGTGGGATTTGTAGTATGACAGGCGGTATAAGCTACAGATGTTAGACAATACTCGTAGGAGGTGAAGAAAACAATCGACCCGTTTCATTTGTTCTGTTTCTTTGTCTCCAGATCCAGATTCGATCAGTCCAGACACACCTGAGGTGTCACAGACACGAGTCAAAGCTTCACCTTCACACCCTTCATCTAGAACTCAAAGAAAAAGAAAAACACACAACAACACCTGTCACATCTTCAATGATCCAAACTCATCAGTCTTACACAATCAAAAACTAAAGAATCAAACGTGTCACCACTAGGGATGGGAATCGATCGATTATCTAACAATTCTCTTGTCGATTCCAAAAAGTACGACTAATTACACCACACAACTTCCACAAGTTTCTCACGTGCAGTGCAGTCAGTATAAACAATGTCACCCACTCGGTTCAAACACTCCAAAGTTTGGCTGCATTTGATCCTTCTAACTAAACAAAGTTGATGCTGATCAAACTGTTTGTTCTTCTTTTTTCCCCAAATGAGAATCGAGAAAGAATCGAATCGTTAAGCAGAATCGTTAAAGAATCGAATCGTTAAGCAGAATCGATAAAGAATCGAATCGTTAAGCAGAATCGATAAAGAATCGAACCGTTAAGCAGAATCGATAAAGAATCGAATCGTTAAGCAGAATCGACAAAGAATCAAATCGTTAAGCAGAATCGATAAAGAATCGAATCGTTAAGCAGAATCGAATCGTTAAGCAGAATCGATAAAGAATCGAATCGTTAAGCAGAATCGATAAAGAATCGAATCGTTAAGCAGAATCGATAAAGAATCGAATCGTTAAGCAGAATCGTTAAAGAATCGAATCGTTAAGCAGAATCGACAAAGAATCGAATCGTTAAGCGGAAACGATAAAGAATCGAATCGTTAAGCAGAATCGATAAAGAATCGAATCGTTAAGCAGAATCGATAAAGAATCGAATCGTTAAGCAGAATCGATAAAGAATCGAATCAATAAGCAGAATCGATAAAGAATCGAATCGTTAAGCAGAATCGATAAAGAATCGAATCGTTAAGCAGAATCGATAAAGAATCGAATCGTTAAGCAGAATCGATAAAGAATCGAATCGTTAAGCAGAATCGATAAAGAATCGAATCGTTAAGCAGAATCGATAAAGAATCGAATCGTTAAACAGAATCGATAAAGAATCGAATCGTTAAGCAGAATCGATAAAGAATCGAATCGTTAAGCAGAATCGATAAAGAATCGAATCGTTAAGCAGAATCGATAAAGAATCGAATCGTTAAGCAGAATCGATAAAGAATCGAATCGTTAAGCAGAATCGATAAAGAATCGAATCGTTAAGCAGAATCGTTAAAGAATCGAATCGTTAAGCAGAATCGTTAAAGAATCGAATCGTTAAGCAGAATCGACAAAGAATCAAATCGTTAAGCAGAATCGATAAAGAATCGAATCGTTAAGCAGAATCGAATCGTTAAGCAGAATCGATAAAGAATCGAATCGTTAAGCAGAATCGATAAAGAATCGAATCGTTAAGCAGAATCGATAAAGAATCGAATCGTTAAGCAGAATCGTTAAAGAATCGAATCGTTAAGCAGAATCGACAAAGAATCGAATCGTTAAGCGGAAACGATAAAGAATCGAATCGTTAAGCAGAATCGATAAAGAATCGAATCGTTAAGCAGAATCGATAAAGAATCGAATCGTTAAGAAGAATCGACAAAGAATCGAATCGTTAAGCAGAATCGACAAAGAATCGAATCGTTAAGCAGAATCGATAAAGAATCGAATCGTTAAGAAGAATCGATAATGGAATCGTAATCGTAAAAATCTGATCAACTCCCATACTGAGTCACTACGTTGGTCTTAAATCTGTGTTACATACGAGTGAGAGCTCGACGACCTTAACCTAAATCTACTCCAATAGTTTTACTGCTCCACCTCCAGATGAAGACACAATCAACGGTTTCAATCAGTTCAATGACACAAGGTCAAGGTCCGTTAACTGCTGTGGACCCTGTTTACACCAGTCTGTGTGTTTTTTTTAAAAGTAAACTGTGAAACTGAATCACCAAAGTGCGATGAAGTAAAACGATAAAGCATGAGAAAGTGAGACGGCTTTTATAGGCACTGTGCAAACGATGTGAGTTTATCCGACCGCTGTAAAGCTCTGACATGTGTGATGACGTCCCGCCATCCCAGAGAAACACAAACACTTGAAAAACGTGTGTGTGTGTGTCTTAGTACTGACTTGTAGAGCGTGAGGTCCGTCTGCAGATCTGCAGTGACTTTGGGAATGGGTGGCGGCGGGTATCTGGTGTCCTGAGGGTGGCGCGCCTCGATGGCCTCCTGCGGGCTCAGGTGAACAGTGACGGGGATGACGGGCAGGATGCTGATGTACCTGAAACATGACGGTGAATAATCAATCAAATAAAATCCTCCGACGTGAATCTCTTTATTTATTTTGGGGTTTTCTCTCTCACCTCTTGGCTAAAGTGATATTGTAGTAGCTGAACAGCGACGGCCAGTGCCTAAAGGAGAGCCTCCTCCAGCCCTCCTCGTCCTCCGCCCCCCAGGTGATCTGGGGCACGGCGGGTGGAGCCTGAGGGAGCGGCCCGGCCCTGGCTGACCCGTGGTGGCCCTGTGATTGGTTCTCAGGTAAGGGAGTTGGATCCGGTGGCGGGTGGATGCTGAGGGTGCTGGTGGGATCTCCCCCGCGAAAGACGGGCGCTACGCCGAGGTGAGGCGGCAGACCGCCTCCTCCGGGATCTCCCAGAGGGCTTTGCTCCGACACCTGCGCGGCCAGGTAGGTGCGTATTCCAGCCGGGTCAGTGTAGACGAGGATGCCGATCCAGATCACCGTGCCGACCTGAAGCAGACGAACGATCGGTCAGAAAAGTTCAGAGGCCACGAAGGCCAGAGTGACGGACATTCAGTTATCTGTCCGTATCAATGAAACGACAATGGAAACGTTTGTTCCTCAACATTAAAGAGGATTTTACTCGTCTCGAAGGCTCAATGACATGAATCATAATACCATAACACAGCACGTTTATTTAATTTATAGTTCAGTGTCACATTTCGCTACACTTCATGGGTTTTCTGTTGTGTAATAACATTTTTTGAAACGAAAAGAAAAGTAGTATTTTGGTTTGTTCACATTTTGGTTTGAGGTTGTAGGAATTGTGTTTTGGATTTACGCACCCTTTGTGTGGTTTTTGTGACAGGTAACTAGTTTTTAAATTGTCAGGCTGAATCTAAAAAATTGGTTAAAGGTGCAGTGTGTAAGATTTAGAATATTTTTTTGCACAAACAGAATATTTATTTATTCATTTATTTATTAGTATGCGCGGGTAAAAGAATCTCGACTTTACACTTTGTATAACAAATGCTACAGTTCCTGTTTGATACCGAGAGTTTGTGAGTAAACACTGAAACAAGGTCGAGAGGTTGAAATGAACAAAGACGTTTCATTAGAGAGATTTGCAGAGAGGCACATCGGACGAGTAACGCAAATACTTAGAGGGAGTTTACGGTTAAGTAAAACCACACTCAAAACTTTCTCTAATATCCAAAGTTGAGTCGTTTTTGGAAGCGTTTCACCAAAATATCCCAAATAAGCAGAAGGTGGTCGACCCTCAGTTTGTTACAAACAATAAGATGGCGGAAACCTGAAACACTGACGGCTTAAAAACGCATGAGACGGAACAGATTACATATGCAAACAAGGCTTTTATTGTGTTTTTTATGCATTCTGTTTTGTTTGACACGTGTAGGTATAAACTGATGTGGATATCAAAGCATACGGTGGAGAATAACTCACTAGAATAATTCATCGAATTACTCTCGTTCCTCGGTATACTGAATGTTCAGCACCGTGTGCAGGTTGTTCATTTAAAAAGAGAAATCCTGTTTTGTGTCTCTGATTTTCTTCTTTTTGCAGTTTTGGAGGAGTTTAGTATGTTTTTTTATTTATCTTGGTATCATGACAGCTTCAGCTGAACATTGTCAGGCTTTAATTGTGTTCCCCACAGTAACTGAGTTCACATTCTTCCACTGACTTCAAGACATGAAGACTGGGAATGTTCCCACGGAAAAGGAGACTTCTAGATGTTGTCGGCTGCATCAGGTACATAATGCAGAGGCAACTCTCAGCAGCGTCAACTAGAATCGGTTTAAAGAATAAATATCTAGGGATGTAACGATGCATCGTGACACGATTAAAAATCGGTGACGACTCGCATCGGTTGACAGAAAAAATGAATCGCGATTCTTGGCGAATGCGAGAGAAGTAGGATATGTTCTTTTTCTTCTTTTTTAATTAGAAATAGGTTACGTTGTGGCTGCAGCTTCCGCTGCCGCGACGGGCCACCACCGGCTCTGCATTTACAGCGCCCGGGCCTCGCCGTTTCCCGGGGCCGTGGACTCTCATTAAAGGGTTAATGAGCTATCATGTTAATTGTTTTTATTTTCAGTTAGCTCATACTTCAAACTGAAAGGTAAAGGTCAGATCAGCTGCTTGCTGGCAGCCCTAATAAGAACACAAACAGTTTGAGAGTTTCTGTAAAGAGACATTTTTTTTCCTACAAATAAAAAGATAATTTTATTTGGTCAGAATTTGTCTGTAGCTCATTTTGATTTTTAAAAAATTGTGACTCAAATCGAGTCGTGAGTTGAGTGTATCGTTACAGCCCTATAAATATCTTTAATGAAGTCACTTGTTGCAGAACATTTGCATCGTCGTGTCAGCGGACAATCCGTCTGTTTTCATTCCAGCTCAGAAATTTACTTCATCAGACGTCACACTGCTGATCTGTGAACTTTTTAATCCGTACATCTGAACGTCTCTCTGCGGCATCTCCAAAGCCTTCACGTGTTGCTACACGTTAGTAACTTTTGTTTGTAGCTTTTTGAGCACACATTGTCCGGAGCTCGAGGGTGCGGTCGCGCTGATGTGTCACCGAACTGAACAAACATTTGAGAATGTTTCTGTCTTTGTCGCGTTAACACAATGAGAACACACAAACGGTGACACAATAGCCGCAGGCACAGGAGGCACGAAGGAACGTTTCTCCTTCTTACCATGATGATGCGCTGAGCCAGGCGTGTGCGCGCCAGGAAGTACACCACGCGCAGCCTCTTGGGGACCCTCAGGTTCCTGAAGGCCGGCGTCTGCAGGGTGATCGTGTGCGGAGAGGGTCGCGGCGGAGGGGGGACCTCGCGGGGACGCAGCGGGCCGGGCTTGGGCGGTGGTAGTCCCGCTTCGGCTGGCAGACGGCGATTCAAGTCGGCCAGCTGTGTGAAGGAGGAGGGAGAATTAGTTTGCACCGACTTTGAAATGATATTTTTCAGCCACATCAATCACACAATAAAAAATTTGAATATCATACAAAAGTTTACTTATTTCCATAATTCCATTAAAAAGGATAAACTTCCATAGATTATAGATGCAGGGCTCCACAATTCAAGTATTTATTTTTACAAAATTTGGGCTTCCAGCACAGAAAAACAAAACACGAAGAGATAGCTGCCAGTCTAGTCAATGAGAGCACTCACACAGGGCGCGCCGCGGAGCATCTTTCCGCGCCACGGCGTGAGCATTTCTATTTTTACCGCGAGCCGCTGCTTAACCTTGTAAATTTCAACAGAGCACTGCGCACCAGACAGTAAACCCGACACAGAATCAACGTAATAAACTTCCGCCCCCTTTCAAAATAAAACACAATACGCAGTTCATGTAGCTTATCACAACTTCAAATCACCGGTGGCACCAGGTGAGCAGTCAATCAAAAATCCCCCACTACTGCTCGCTTATACACAGCGGGTCTCGGCTACTTAATTAATTTGATTGTGATTTTCCACTTTTGCATGCAAATTAACAAAAACTCTAATAGAAGGGTCTACTTGAATCATCATACTGATGTTATTTTTTGCATCAAAGGGTTGAATTTAACATTCATTGTGATTTACAGGAGAAATAAAAATATCGAAATATATATCGTGTATCGCGATATAGCTTAAAAATATCGAGATATTGGTTACAGGCCATATCGTGCACCCCTAATGGAAAGTCTAGTAAAGGGCAAAATGTGTCAGAGATGCACCAGCATAAGAGATGACCGTGGACTTCAGCAGATTATCAAACAGACAAGATTCAAGAATCTCACAGAGATCCAAAAAGATTGAAATGAGGCGTGAGTCACAGCTTCAGAAACCACCACATTCAGACACATCCGGGAGATGGATTACGACTGTCGGGTTCCTCGGGTCAAGCCACTTCTGAGCCTGAGCCAACGTAGGAAGCGACCTGGTCCCTGCCCGTACCGCCAGAAGCACCAAAACCTGGTTTAATGCCCATGCCTTCGCAGTGCTTGACTGGCCAGCCAACTCGCCAGACCTAAACCCCATTGAAAATCTATGGGGTGTTATCAAGAGGAAAATGAAGAAAGAAGAGCTGACAGCAAGCATCAAGGAAATCTGGGCTTCCATAACTCCCACACAAAGCCACAGGCTGATTACCTCAAAGCCACGGCGCATCGAGGCAGTGATTCAGGGATTCCCAACAAGTATTGAACATTGACGTATGATTTAGAAAGTTCCACATTCTTCACAGTATTCGAATTTTTTGAATTCCTGTTTTCATGGATTTTTTGAGCTGGAAGCCCAAAATATGTAAAAAATAAACAAATAAATACTTGAAATAGTTTGAAATTCGTGGAGCCCTGAATCTATAATCTATGAAAGTTTATCCTTTTTAATGGAATTATGGAAATAAGTAAACTTTTCTATGATATTCTGATTTTTTGGAAAGGGTCTGTATTTCACATGGATTACTTGTTTGTGTTTGTGCGTGTGCAGGCTTACGGTGCTAATGCTCCTTTAGTAGGACACTGAGCTAAACAGCAGTGAGAGGTTTCAGTGTTTGACAGGTAGTGAAACAGTACGAGGTTTCAGATGTGGGTAAACAGTCATCTGAAAACTATGCGGTGATGTATGTGGGCCCGTGACTCTTATTTGACCTCTTGAATCAACCTCCATCTGCTCGAGCTGTGTGTTATCTTATCTTCCCTGTTACGTTTGAGATTACTGCATTGATTGTGTGCAGACTTGAAGACAGCGCTGTAAGCTTTGAAAAATATCGTTGTTTTTATGAACTCTGCGTGTGAAATTTCTCACCTCCATGCGTCGGATGTCGATCGATAGTACGGTGGTGAAGAAAAACATCTGCAGGAAGAAGTCAGACACGAGCCCGACGACGGCAAACAGACAGAACTCCTGCACGGATCAGATGAGATGAGTCACGTCATCATAGTTTCATCACATTTTCTGTCTCAGTGTCTTTTTTTTTAACCATGCGTTACCTGGATAGCTGGAACCAGAGTGAAATATCCAATGAGGATGATGCACAGCTCAGTAGCCATGTTCTTCATGATAGACCAGCTCTCATTACTGAGGCCTGGAGGAGAAGAGACCAGCGACATCAGCCAGAGCAGATATAACATATACAGATTAATCTGCAGCACGTATCAAGAAACAACACACTCTGTATCTCTCACCCTGAGCGATGCGGAGTTTGACCTCGAGGTCGACGGGGGTGGACACCACGGACTTGGTGAGGACCAAGACGTTCTCGAGGCCGATCACCACCACCAGGTAAGGAAAGATCTCCCTGTGCACAGAAAACAACGAGACTGCTGACACAGGAACCTTGGAGAACAAACTGAGAAGAAGAATAGTTCCTACATCATGATAACAGTCATGATCGATGACCAACTAACCTTCTCTAACCACATTCTCATCTGTTGTTCCCCATTGGTGGAACGTCCTACCAGCTCCTACCAGATCAGAGACGTCCCTCTCTACCTTCAAACCTCCTGAAGACCTGCAGCTCTTCAGAGAGGACCTCCTCTACAACACTACCAACACCTGCACATGATAAATCTACCCCCCTCTACAGCCTTGATTCTACAAGAGTAGAACGTGCTGCTGCACAAACATCTCCTCGTCTTACTGTACTTTGATCGCTTCTCTTTTTTTGCAAGTCGCTTTGGGTGAATGACTAAATGTGGTTCCTGAATAATGAACTGTGCGACCTTCGTGACAATTATTTACAAGACAAACAGTCACAGGAAATCCACACCGGTGATTTTAACAATGAGGGTTCTCTTCTTAAATGAATGAAGCACCTTCACGCTGATCCATCAGTGTTTGCCAGGTGTCTGCAGGGAACTCCCTCCTCTGAGAGAGATTAGTCTGAGAGTGTAGATAAGCCTGTACTGCAGAAGTAAGTCTATAACTGGGTCACGGAGGAGTCAACAGCTCTGAGCGTTACATCAGACGCCCTCTGTAACACTGAAGCTCTGTGTGAGTCGACCATGACTCAGCAGGATGTGGTGTAGCTTGCATGGTTGCGTTGACCCCGATATGGATTTATGCAAACACGTAGAACGTACAAGCCCACGGCAGACTCGCGTAGGTCTCGGCCAGTGGTTGGACAACAGTGTGCCGTTGTCACGCCACGTTGCTGCTTTCTAACAATCCTCAAACGATTGGACAACCGCTGAATGACTAGATCGCTTTATCTCCGCCCCCCCTGGTGAAATCCCACCCACATCCACGAGAGTGTGTGTTGTCCTCGTCTTTCCATGAATAAGATAAGAGATGATGGTAAAACTCAAACAGCCTGCTGTGGCAGTATATATTAACATTTGAATGTCAACAGCAGAGGATGACGAGGATGGTCATGTCCAACTGTAACAGGAAGTTTTCTTTAATCCCTGGTAAAGATGTGGGAGAGTAATCTGTTTGTTCAGCGGTCTGGTGTGTGCTACAGTTGATCTTCATCAACACACACAAGATGCATGTCGACATTTTCCAGAGCCTAGAGCTACTTTTACAGCCGAGGTTCATTAGTGCTGCAGCTAGAGTTGTCACGATACTAAAATGAGTAACCACGATACTATACCAGACAAAGTATCGCGGTTCCGGGTATTATCGCGATACTGCAGCCTTTTATTATTATTTTTATAAACTGCAATGTATTTGTACAAGTTAGTTTGAAACAACGACGTTTGTTTTTTAAGCTAAATTAGTGTTGCCACTGACGAAGACGCCACGGCAGACTCGCTGCTCGGGCCCGGTGCTTCTGCCACGGTGAGTGTGTTGTCTCGTGTCTGGGCGAGACAGAACTTTAGCTTGTTGTTTGTTTTGAAGAGAGTTTCTATCGAAGCGGAGCTGTCTTCATGGAGTTCGTTCTTGCCGGCACAAACACACGAACAGCCAATCAGCTAACAGACGGGCGGACCCAGCGTGTGGAAACAGCCTATCATATCCCTGGACGTCACCAGTAACAGGCAAACAGCCAATCATTCAGCAGCTGTGTAGTTCGGTTGTGGTTCCATGTTGGTTTGTTTACAAAGGAGTAGCATGCAGTGAGAAGCCGGGAGGAGAGCAGAGGCGGCCGCTATGTAGCGGAGACTGGCACCGGTAGTATAGTAATCCACGGTAGTACCGTCGTGTAAAATTTCTAGTATAGTAGGAACCGTTACTATTTGGTACCGCGGGGTACCGTGTATACCGTGGGTATCGTGCAACTCTAATAAGATGCATGTTGACATTTTCCAGAGTCTAGAGCTACTTTTACAGCTGAGGTTCATTAACTGAAGTATGGGATACATTAAAATTAGAATAAGGGTTCATCTTCTGGGTACAATGAACACCTGGACTGAGTTTCACGACAATCCATTCAGTAGTTACCTTAAACACTTCACTAAAAGACAAAAAGAAACGTCAGCAGGTCACCAAGATCCAAAGGGTTTATCCTCTGAGGAACATGAACATTCAGTGTTCAAATATTTCAGTCTGGACCGATGTGTTGGACCGAACAGACCCGACATTCATTCATCCACAGACCCGCTCTGCGCCGGCGTGGGTAATAAAAGGGTTCCTGGTCCCGACAGTTGATGGTACAAGCAGCGTGAAACTTGAGTAGAACTCATTAAAAAGTAAAAACAGCCTGAACACGTTATTCCCGTTAGTCAGCTCAAGTCAAAGTCATTTTTTTTTTGTCTAGTGTTAACAACTCTTTTACAATGAAAGCCTCGAGCACACAAGCTCCACGAGATGCCAAATGTTTGTGTCGTGTCTTCATTTGGATACAGATAATTTGCACAAAGAGAGGGACGGACCTCGCTTTAGTCAAATCTTTAGTCAAATAAATACAAACTTACTACAGGGACATTGAATATTTAAATGAAAACATGGAGGTGTAATGGAAGGAGGAGATCAAATGAACTTGTTTACATATCTACAAGAAGATCCTGAAGATAGAGAGCGAGAGAGAAGCGTCTCTCTTTTGGAAATAAAGTGACCGAGACGGTGTAAAAAGTCACTGAATCTAGAGAAAGTTGCCAATTTGGAGAAAACAGCGAGATGAGCGTTCTTACCCTCCATTGAGCGTCGGGGTCAGTCCGAACAGGGTGCACAGTCCCACAGACATGAGCAGAGAGCTGAGGACCGTGACCACAGCGGCCAGAGCCAGACCCCACTTAGACTTCACCATGTCGATCTTACCTGCAGGGAGGAAAAAGAAGTTGAGACGACATTCATCCTCAGCTGATTTATGTTAGCGTAGCTGTAATAAGGCCAAATCAGGACAAGCATGTGCCGCCAACATGAGGCGTGCTGTCAAAATAAACATGAACTTTAACACAAGAACTGAGGATTTTGATTTCAAACATGTGGCATCTTCTTTAAAACTAATTAAAATAATGGAAGTATGTTTTACAGCAGGGGTCCTGGTCCATAGACGTACTGCAGGTCAATTTTTGTCATAATCATTGACAATTCTCACCAAAATAATGATCCAAAGACTCATAACTCTCACCATGAAATAACAAATAATAGTTATAAATTAACTTTTTTATCATATTGGCCAATGACCCAGTATAAAATAGGTAAATAGGGTGAAATAAAAGTTGAATTAAGTAAGCCAGGCTTAAAATGTGACACATTTTATAATATTAATTACATGTGGGCTGAAAAAGGTGGATTTATAGCTGTTTTATAGCTATGGCATCAAAAAGGGGAAAATTATTTACATGTTATAAAATGAAAATTTGAAAAAAGAATCCAACAAAAAGTTAGGAATCAAGAATAAAATAAACTTTGTGTCCTTAAAATAAAAGAAAACATGCAGTAAAGCTGCTTTTAAAATACATTTTTAGGTTATTTCTGCACATTACAAACGTGAATGTTGACTCGGAGCATGTGTGCATTTGTTCCATGAATTAATATTTGTACAGGCGAGTCACCGAGGGGGTTAGGGGAGTGTATTCTTACAGCCGTGTACAATGTTCCCGTGTGAGGATTATTCCTGCAACCTTGGCACACAAACACAGACCTGCGCACTCAACAGGCGGGAGAGAGTCTGGATCTTTTTAAAGACATGAGAGAAATGAGATGATGGAGCAAGAGCTGGACTGACGTGTGGAGAAGTAGATGTAGGCGAAGAGGATGATGTATGTGGTGACGAGCGGGATGAGCTCGGCGATGCCGATCTCCTCTTTGAAGTGGACGTGAACCATGTGGTCGTCTCTCAGGCTGCAGTTTGCCGACGGGTGGAGCTGCTTCAGACGGGCCCGCAGGCTGCCCAGGAACCTGAACACATCACCAGCAGACACACATCAGATACATCGGACTGAGTCATGGGGTGTAATTACTGTAACGGTATGATGCAGATGAGCTCGCAGATTTAAACTAATATTTCGAACTAAAGACTAGGGTTGCAAAGGGACTTTCAATGGGAAGTTAAGCCAAATCGGAGACTTTCCATGGGAATTATGGAAATTTATGGGATTTTCACTGGAAATCGGGGGTAATTAGTAAATAGCATCATGATAAGTTACCCTGAAACCCCACCAGACACATCTCTGTGACGGTGCAGCTGCGATAAGCCCGCCAGACTTTGGTCATTTACCTGGTTTATATGCTCCTACATGTGTAAATATGCCACGTAGTTAATTTGTTTCTCTTTTGCCTGTTTGCACAGGGTATTTTATTTTGAAAATCCACCTGATTCTCTATGCTGTTTCTGTGTCTGGGTTTGAAACATTGACCAGAACCATTCGTGCCCGGTGGAATTTTAGGGTTTAGCCTCATAAATGGTCGATGAAATGACGGTAGCCTTCATCGTTCCTATTCATTCCCATGGAAAGTTGGAATGTTACTCACCTCGCATCGTAGCTGGACAGCACTACAGTGATTGTGTACGTCACCACCCTCTTCCTGTTGTAGTGGCTGACCCCGGTGTACTTCCCAGGGACGCCGAACAGCAGGTCTAAAACACACACACACACACACACACACACACACACACACACACACACACACACACACACACACACACACACACACACACACACACACACAGTTAATGAAAACCATTTCCTGCTGCAGGACGTCGAAACACAAGATATTCATCCTCCAAATAAACAAGTCTCAGTGCTCATTTATTAGTCGCCACTTAAGTAGTTGAGCAGTTGTTATATTTGCTCGCTCGATAAAATCTGTTTGCACTGATGAAGAGGGAGGTGGGCGGCACCGAGGGGACCCCCCTCGCTGCCTCGTGGTGGTGCATACTTTACGATCCAGGTTCCTAAGGCGGTCCGACCGGCCGTCCATCAGCTCGATGTGAATAAGACTATCAGTCTCACTGTATCTGGCAGCCAAGCTGTCCCTGACTGTCTCCAGAATAAAGCTTCCCACCTTTTAAATCAGCCGAGCTGGAAGGTGAAGCGGAGTGCTGCTCAGTCAGGGAGCGGGTCATTTGGTTCACTGTGTCAGTGGGTAATGTTTAAGAGAGAATTCAAGATCCAGAGGAATGAAACGGCTTGTTCTCTCTGTCAATACGAAAGCTGCCTAGTTTTCTCATACCACTAATCCCCGGCTCACCGCCTCGCAGCAGTAACTCCGGTTGACTGAGCGGGGACACACGTCCACGCTGCTTTTTAAACATCATCACCTCGATATGGTGACACGATTGATCCCTCCTCCTTGTGCCTACCTCGCAGCGTGGCCGAGGTGTGCAGCCCTTTCGGCTCATGCTTCTGGATGGTCTTGAGGAGATCGGGGTCCGAGTCGAACAGCTCCCGCTGGTTCTGCCAGTAGTTGCCGGGAGAGACGAGCAGGCAGCCGTGCTCCGGCAGCACCGACTGCATCCGCCGTAACCCCGGAAACAGGTCCGTCACCTGGAGACACAGCGTCTCCAGACTGCGAATCCCGGAGCTGACAAGAGGAGGGAATTTTAAAGTGTTTAATAATAATTAAACATCATTTAGAAAAGATTTGAACATGGTGACGCTGAACTGTAAACAAATAAAATAACGATTTGTCATCCGTGACTTACCTGTCGGAGTGGACGTGGTTGCGGATCTCCTCCAGCAGGCTGAAGGCTCGACCCAGCGGCGACCGAAACACGTCCACCGGCACCAGGCTGCTGTCCCACGGAGACACCGCCGCCTTCACCAACACCTGCTGGATGTAGGCGACCGGAGGACCACGGTACTACAGAACACACACACACATTGAGAAGTGTTTGTGTGGTGAAGACAGTGAAAGTCTTCTGTGGTGTAAATTGAAAACTACGACTGCTTTGTGAATTATTCATGAGTCTGAGAACCAGCTGAAATATTTCACAGCGAGGAGACGTCGCTTAAGTTTTTAAGAAGTCATGTCGTATGCCGAATATTCTGGCAGGTGTGTAAATGTGTGTGTGGCCTTTCTCTTCTCATACCCAGTCGGGCCGTTCTCCGAGGTCTCCTTGAGGCTCATGGGAAGGGACGCTGTAGTCTCGCACGCCTGTGGTGAACTCCACAGGACCTGTCCCAGGCAGGGGGAGCCTCAATAACGGATAGCTGGGAGGAGGAGGAGGAGGAGGTGTTTACAGGGGATATATATTAGATATGAAACACAAGTGTGAGAGTGACTGGAGCTCTTGAAGAGTTTCATTATTTCAACAATCCTGGCTGCAGTTGAGGGACTGTTTCCTCCATCACAGGTCACCGAAGAACCAATTAACAAACCAACAAATAAACAAACGTGCTTTCAAACCAAGGCGGAGGTGGACAGGTAGAAGTAGTACAACGTGTGATGTGTGTGTTCATTGTGCAACACTTCAGGGAACATTATTTACATCATCTCTCCTGGAATTGGGCGGGTCCTTATGAAACAAGTTCCCTTTGAGCGTCTGTGTGTGTGTGTGTGTGTTTGTGTGTGTGTGTGTAGGGGTGTCAGATTTTGAAATAGTGTTGAGTAACCGTGACACAATGCTAACAGACTGAGATTTTTTCAACACACAATGAAGACTTGCATCAGATTTACAGTTCTGATGGAGATCTGTGTGTGTGTGTTTATTTCTGACTGATCACACACACACACCATGGGACTAACACACACACACACACCATGGGACTAACACACACACACACACACACACACACACACACACACACACACACACACACACACACACACACACACACACACACACACACACACACACACACACACACAGCTAACTGCAGCTAATTTAAGAGCCACGATCACAGAGAGACGACGTGTTTACACTCGAGGATCGAATCAGAGACGTTAACACGAGATCTAAAACCAAGTTACACCGAGTTTCAGTTACTCAATCTGACAACCGACTGTTTATATAATGACACATCCAAGAGGAGTGCTGCGGATCAGTACCTCTTTCATACAGTACGACAGGTAGGGTTGCACATTTCTGGAAACTTTCCATACGGAAATATTTCAAATCAGAAACTCCTCCTCATGGGATTTCTAAGTATCACTTTATCAAGTTTATACAATATTGTGTAGTCCACAAACTCAAATGTGTGTCTTCAATAGTCTGTGTGCTCTGGTCCAGGTACAGAAATCACCTGTGCAGGTAGGGGGGGCGTGGCCTCAATAAAGACTGAGAAATAGATCATGGTGTACCTGCATGAAATTTGGTTGTTTTAGTCAAGATTATGTTAAAATAGATTGTTAACGCTAGGGCTGGGTATCGATTCAAATTCCAAGAATCGATTCGATTCCGATCAGAGAATCGATTATTATAATCCGATCTGATTCGATCCGATCTCGATTCGGGTTAGTGTTATTTAAACCATTTTTTTTAGTCGCCTGAAGCCTCGTTTTTAACAACAGAATACGGGCGCATATCTTTGCAAATTGAACGCGCAATCGCCTCAGTTATTTTAAGAGAACGTACAGAAGTGGCTGGTAGTTGTAGAGTTTTCCTTGAGTGTTCTTTTGTCTGTAGTTTTTTTATATTTCCGGTGGATTTCCATTTTTCCCACGTTCACGAACGCGTCATAGTTATTCCGACGGCCTTTGAACGCACCTCGCGTGTGTGAGACGCCGTAGTGTCGTTTAAACACGAGGCACGCCTGTTTCAATTCAATGACGCGACTGGTGGGGTTAAAGTTCACCAGGGTAAAATGTATTAAAATTTTAATTTAATCAAAACGATCTTTGGATGTACGAATCGATCTTAAAGGAATTAATATGCAAATCGATTCAGAAAATCGTTTTTTTAAACACAGGCCTAGTTGACACCAACAATACTTTCCAACTTTTATTGTTAACGCTACTGTTACTTTCAATCTTTTTAAATTCCCAGTTTATTCCCATAATTTCCTGTTAATTCCCATGGAAAGTTTCCAACTTGTAAAAACTCCCAGAATTTTGCCACCCTCACTGTATATTCAACCTGTGTTGGACCCAGTCTGCACTTCACATATAACCCAGAGAGTCATTGTTGTCGACATGAAAGACGTTTTCTCTGCCCGCAGGAAAATCTTTGAGGCTTCATGAAAAAATAACTTCAGTGGCTGAAGTACAAAGACTGTGGGAGAGTTTTTGATTTTCTTTTTGGCTTTAGTTCAGAAGTGAAAACAGTTATCTCTATTATTATTTATTTCTTGGGTTCGAGCAGCATCTACTCGTCCTTTTTTTCTTGTATTATAAAATCGAAGCTACTGGCAATAAATAACTTTATTTTACCAAACACATCTGGTTTTATGTTTGAGCTGGGTCATAACACAGTGAGCGACGACGGTGACAAAGCCAGTAAAGGTTATTTTGTAATTGTTTAATAGCACAAACACACCCACACAATCTTGCAACAATTCACAGCCACACCTGATTTGGTCTAAATTTCGATTTTATCAGACAATGCATGATGTAACTGACGGGGCCTGACGCTGAGAGGAAGGTGATAAAGTTGCTGAGTCTTAATCAGCTTCCACGAGGACACTTGGTACGAATATTACTTCCCATTATCAGAAATCTGCTCGTCCGTTGGACAGAAACCTTCTTCACTCTCTCCCTCTCTCACCTCCCCCGACTCCCCGAGGTCACTGTACCTCCACAAAGGCTTCTTTTGTGCGGAGCCGGCCCCCCTGCTGACAGGCAGATGGAGGGACAGGCCTCCTATTCTCACAGGGCCATTTTCTCACAGCCCCGTACTCGAGTCCTGCCTTTAAGCTCTCTCACTTCGCCCCGGGTGGTGGCCAGTCGTCCGTTTGGTCGGCACCCCCTGCTGTAAGGTGTGTGTCTCCGAGATACTTTTACAGGCCTTTACTGACCCGTGTCCTCTACTTTGATATGTGCGTTTGTTAAGTGAATGCTGGTGTCGGCGGGTGGGCTTGTTATGTGTGTGCAGATGGCCAGTTTAGATGAGCTGAGTCAGCCACTTGTCTCCTCTGTATTCAGTCTGTCCATGCTGGATGACAAAATTGCTTCTGTCATGCTTTAATGGAGCCAGAACTAAAAAGCAGGCAGTCATACATCCATCCCAGCGCCGGGCCCTGCTGTCAGTGTCCAACAAAGACTGAATCCATCTATGGAGAATCACGTACATGCTGGCTATAGCCTTGAAAAAAGTCTCTGAAAAGCTGTAGTCAGCTTCGAATCACAGCACTGACACTAAGGTTCGGGGGTTTTGCAAAACTACGACTAGAATGCATCATTTACAATTCCTTTTTGAACTAAATTCAACTAAACACAACCCAAAAGATGAGATACTTAACCTTTAAACTGATAAACCTGATCGTTTTTGTAGAAATATTCACTCATTCTGAATTTGATGTAGCAACACGATCCAATAAAGTTGTGACAGAATGAAGAAAAGACTCACGGGTAAACGGTGCACCCTCGAAAGACTCTCTGCACACAACTACAAGAGGTTTTTGGATTTCACAGTCGAAAGAGAGACATGGCCCAAAACCTTCAACGTAGGGCTGCACGATATGGCCTGTAACCAATATCTCGATATTTTTAAGCTATATCGCGATACACGATATATATCTCAATATTTTTGTTGTTGTTGTTTTGTATTGTTTATTTCTAATAAATATTGTCATTATTACCTTGATAGCATTGTAATTGGTCAGAATCAACGTAGAACAGTAGATTTACACTTGCTGTGAGACACACCTCTTTTATAGCATTTCAACACTTGTCATATTTTTTTATGAATTTTTAATACATTTCATGATGTAAATATGAGCTTTAAAGCTCAATAGCTTCCAGGTCCTGTGACCTATTGGCTCAAAATCAGTGTAGAATAGTCGATCTACACCTGATATATGACACACACTCTTTTGTAGCATTTTAACACTTGTCATATTTTTTATGAATTTTTAATATATTTCATAATGTACATATAAGCACTAAAGCAGTGCAGAATCATACTTGGCTTATGAGACACTTTTTTAAATCAAATTTTAACCATTCTTCATATTTTATAAATAAACGTTTAATACATTTAACACCCACGTCTTATTTTGAAAACCGGAAGTGTCCACACGCTGCAGTAAGCTAGCGCCGACTTTCCCGGTTTTCTCAAAGTATTTGACATAAATTCGGCAATAAGGGCGCACTTGAAAATACTGGAGCAGCTGACGTGAACACGCGAAAACGAGAGACGGCGTGACCGCAGTTGTTTTTCTTCGGAACCAAGTCGTCCGTCTCCATCTTTGATTAACTCGCTCTTCACTTCTCTCCTCACTTGATACAGAAAGTACGCATGCACGCAGGGGATGTTTCTGGGTGGGCGGGGCAGTGTGCTGCGTGCTGTGAGCAGCAGGAGTGAGTGACAGGCGAAACTCCCGAGAACTAAATGCAGACGGCTTAAAACATTTACGTGACAAGTACTCGATGGTCACGATATAGTCATTTCATACATCTCACGGAGAACAAGCTGCGATATATCGAATATACTCGATATATCGCGGCTTGTTCTACGTACTTCAGAGCCTCCGGCAGCACAGACTGCATTTCAAAAGTTTGGACATGATGGACTTGTGAAGAGGAGAAGAACCCTCCAGATTGATACCAGAGAAACATCTGTGAAGGCACCACTGACGCTGAAAGGTGCAAACTGGTGTTGGAGCAACATGTGTTACCCAACGGACGACGCCTTTTTTTTTTTAAGGGACGTCCCTGATTATTCCAGCAACACGACGACAAGAAAGAATCTCCACGTCACAGCAGCATGTTTGTAGACCGGCCTGTCAGTCCAGTGCAGTGCAGACCTTCAGCAGCTTTCAACATTTAGTGTTTTAAAAACTCTATCGTTTAAAGGAAAGGTGACGTAACACGGAGGTCACATGATGCCGTCACAACTGGACAGTGTTCCAACAAACAATAAAGTTTATTAGTTTGGACGTTACGTATCTTGTCCTTTTTTTTTTTTTTTTGGAATCTGGGTCGTAGTTCAAACAAACGTGTTCAACCACGTTGTAAATCAAAGGTTTTTACAGCTGCTCCAAATGGACACATTCAAAGGTGAGGTGAACAGTAGGGATGTGTACCAATTATAGATTAATCAATTACTAATCTGATGACGGGATTGTTTTTTTTTTTCTTCCTCTCTTCAGGAACTTCCCTGGATGTTAAATGCTGGAAGGCGACCATAACCTCAAATCAAATTTAAAAGACTCCGACTTTGCTTCGTGGTTTTTGTCACAATCCAAAATCTGTTGTTGGTTTCCTCCAACAACTTCCTATTTTATCACTTTGATTCAGATTTATCGGTTGTTTTAGCTGTATTACATGATCAATTATTGCCTCATATATATTATTCTTTTAATAATTTTAACCTGTAAGCGTCCTGCTGTCACATTTTACTGTAACTTGTAACTTTATGCGTGTTTTTCACGATGAAAAACCACGACAGTAACAGGCCGTAAAATACGCCATTAAATATTTTACTGTACAATTAACAGTCTCTAAGATAAAATACTTTTATATTTACCTTGAAATGCCGTATAAATAAAGATTGTGAAATATTTTACAGTCTTTTACTACAGCATATGTCTCTCCTGGAAGGCATTCGGAGTATTTGTACACGAGCGTTTGTACACAGGAAATGTGACAGAAAGAGCGTGAAAGAAATGTTCAAACGCTGCTTACTTCCTCATCTGTCAGATGTCCGATTGTCGGTTTCAGAAAGTTCAATGCAGACATTGCAAGCGTGAGAAGAAGCCACTCAACCATCACAGAGGTTTTGATGGAGTATTATAAGTAGCAACCTAGAGATGGTAATTAAACTGTGACATCCCCTCCTGACTGTAGCAGTAGATAGTTTCTAGTAGTTACAGTGTAACAGTGTAATGTATTTTCTAGCAGTCAAACAAACATAAAATCCCAGACAGGACACCTACCAGCAGGTGAGGATGCTGGCGGAGGTGAATAGGATGATGGGTACTGGGTAGGAGGCGCACAGCAGCCCGTGGCGGTAGAAGGCCGCCGAGATCTTCTCTCTTAGCTGCTCGCGCAGCGTCATCCTGGCGGGCGGGGTCAACTCCCGGCCATTGGGAAGCACTGCGCGGCCGAGGACTGTGCGCCGCGGGGCATCCAGGGACCTGGAGTCAGGAGCCAGAGAGATGACAGTTTAACAGATCATATAAAAACTCTTTCACATCGTAGAGGCTATACGCTTAGACGCAGTCTATACAAATGACTGTTTGGTTTCCACACAACCATGTTCATTCATAAATGATACTAAAAGTAGACTCGTACCACTAGAAACTCTAAGTCCATGGTGGTTTTCCAGTCCAAGTATCTGAGGGTGACGGAAAAATGGACCAACAGATAGGTGCAGCGTCAGCAGTAGGTACGGACACTGTATTGGACCGTTGTAGGGAAACAGGAGCTGAACCCTGGTCAATCTGGTCTATCTAGCTACCACCGGTCCATGTCATGAGCTTTGAGGTAGTGACCAAAAAGATTGAGATTGCAGATACAAGAAACCAAAAAATGGTTCAGCCTCAGGAAAGATTGAGGAGCGCTGCTACTCCTTCCTTTGGAGGCGTTCCTGGCACTTCCAACTGGGAGGGGAACCCGGGACAGACCCAGAACCTGCTGGAGGGACTACATAGCCCATGTAGCCTGGGAACCCCTGGATCCCCCCAGAAGGAGCTGGAGGAGTCCTGTTAAACTAAAACGAAGGAAATGGACGGATGGATGGCGAACTTTTACCAATGAGAGAAAATCTATCTATGTATCTATTAAAATGTAGTTTCTTAGTCCAACTTGTACTGATAATCAACTGAATTAATATTTATGCTCCTACTACAGGTTGTCTTTGGCAGAAGAATGCCAAATATTTTCGCTCTCCACCTCCTCGAATGTGAAGATTTGTTTCTTTTCTTTGACAGAACTAATAGTTGATTGAGTATCTTTAGATTTTTTGGGCTGTTGGTCAGACAAAACAGGTTATCTGTACTTGTCAAATCTGAGGAATTAATGCAGATTTTTAGCATTTTATTACAGTATAGTCTACTATTAAAATAATAATGGTTTGTAAAGCTTTGACAAAGATACAGATCTCTGACTGCTTCCAGAAAGCCAAGACTTAATGAATACATGTGTGATCACAGCGGTCGCCTCAGGGTATATTTTTGTAAATATTATCTTGCATCCTGTCAGGAAAACCCTGGTAGACAAACCGGTCTTATAGGGAAGCTCTGTCCTGAACATCTAATTAGTTACATGCTCCATGTGTTGGCACATGCTGCTGACTACAGGCATGGTGTGTTTTTCCTTCAGAGCAGCTCGCACAGGGGTCACATGCTGCACAGCACTTAAACACACAGCTCATTCAACAGCAGAAAAGGTGTGGACACATTCCCACCAGTAGTTAACACGTGGTCGAGCAGCTACACGGACGCAAACAGATGTTGCTCGAGTGTCATCGATCATTCCTGAGGGGAAAATAACCACCGGGTTCACCGTTAAGGGTCTCTTGTTGTTGGACAAACAGTAAATTCTACATCCATTAATGGAGGTCCTTTTTACTGCTGCCCCAACTGTAGCTGCTTTTGGACCACCGGGAAGAAGAGGAGGTTGTCGTGCCAGAACAGGAGCTGGGCGAGCTGGCAATGTAACCAGGCTCAGCAGCCTCAATGGAGGAAAAGTGAGCAAAGAGGACGCTGACAGAGGAAGCTAAGAAGAGAAAAGGAGAGAGTGAGCGAGCAAGAAGCCGCCGGACAAGAGTAAATGTGGGACTGACTTTTAGTGGTTGGTGAGAGCTTGGTGAAATAAAAGGCTGCAGGACAGACGCCGAGCTGGACTGACTGCTGCTGGACTAGTCTCTGATATCAGCTGTTGCTGGACTAGTCGCTGATATCAGCTGTTGCTGGGTCTGATGGTTAGGGATGGGAATCGAGAACCGGTTCTTGTTGAGAACCAGTTCCGTGTGTTTCAATTCTATGAAATCGTTTAGCAGTTTATCTAACGATTCTCTTATCGATTCCAGAAAGCACGAATTACGTCACGTAACTTCCGCAAGAAGTTACGCACGCTCGATTCCAGCAAGCACGACTAATTACACCACGTAACT
Source organism: Collichthys lucidus (assembly GCA_004119915.2). Lineage (NCBI taxonomy): Eukaryota > Metazoa > Chordata > Actinopteri > Sciaenidae > Collichthys > Collichthys lucidus. The sequence goes on from CM014091.1 coordinate 32,018,650, forward strand.
TACGTGAGTTTCTCACGTGCAGTGTAATCAGTAGTAAACAATGTCACCCACTTGGTTCAAACGCTCCAAAGTTTGGCTGTATTTTACCAAAAAAGACGGCAACAGGGCGACTTGCAATCATTGCAAAGTGGAGATAACAGCGTCGGGAGGGAACACGACCAACATGCAGAAACATTTGTGCACACAACATGTAATATTTTAAAATGAATGTCGTGTTTTTGACACGCTTCAGACTGGAGATGAATCTCAACCTAGCAGCAGCAGCAGCAGCAGCCAGGCTATGACCTCTGAACTCTGTGGTTACTACGGATGGTAGTTACACATCGTTACTATTATCCAACAAAGTTGATGCTGATCAAACTGTTTGTTCTTCTTTTTTTCCCCAAATGAGAATCGATAAAGAATCGAATCGCTAAGCAGAATCGATAAAGAATCGAATCATTAAACAGAATCGATAAAGAATCGAATCGTTAAGCAGAATCGATAAAGAATCGAATCGTTAAACAGAATCGATAAAGAATCGAATCGTTAAGCAGAATCGATAATGGAATCAAAACCGTAAAAATCTGATCAACTCCCATCCCTACTGCTGTTGGTGACCTTGCTTGACGTTTGGACGTAATGTAATCAAAACAAAAACTCGAGTACAGCTGACCATATTTACCAAAGTGGGATTACACCATGGGGACCATCTCCACTGTTAAAGCCTCTTAACCACCTCACATCTTCTCTCATGTAAATCTACAGTACACCTTCCAGTATCTACTTAACTTTAGACATGCCCCGTTAATGAAGCATCTAACGCTGGCAGATCCTGTTTCAGCCACTGTGCACCTTTTAAAAACGAATGAACTGCAAACTGCTCTCGAAACTAATCCAACATTCCTCTCTGAGATTTTAAACGATTATCCGATTTATTTTGTGATTCTGAAAACCATTATTTATTATTAATTCCTTGTTTATTGTGTGGTTGTTTCTGTTTGCCGATTGTGTTTTGCGTTCTCGGGTCTTTGTTGGAAATGAAATCTTAATCTGATTAAGTAATGAGACAGATGAAATCAAGATTAAATGAAATGACAGCAGGTGGTCCACCCACTCGAAGCCAGGAGCTGGAGAACACGAATGCTATAAGAACAGTATCCACGGGCTCACAGAACCACGTATAAAATAATTTAAATTAGTTCGAAAATTAACATTGATAACAAAATCTATTAAAAAGGTACAGTGTGTAAGATTTGGCAGTATCTGGTAGTAAACTAGCAAAGTATTACTAAAGTAATAAAAACATAAGGTGACTGTATAATACTGAAAACACAGTTAAGCATGTTATATTATTCCATTTCTGACAAAAGATTAACCCAAAACTGAGACACCGAACCTTTAATTAAATATTCTTAAATATTGACATTAATTAAACATTTTCTTTTCTTCTGTGATAGTCAATAAACTTAGGATTTAAGGTTGTCGGTGAAAAGAAGCAATTTCAAGATGTCACCTCAGGGACTTTTTCACCATTTTTATAGAATTTAAGAAAATACACTTTAAATTAAAGAAAATAAAAGTTAGTTTAAGGCCTGAAATGTTAGAAAAACCTCTTAAAAATATGTAAAACTTAAATTATAATTTGCATAATTATATAAAACTACTATACTACGGTGTGACAGCTTCAGCCGTCTGAACACTGATTATGAAGATCAACAAGATCCAGAGCAGAATATGAAATCTTTGTCTTGTGGGTGGTTCAAACAAAAACCGACTCAATCTCAGCTCTCGTCTGCGTGTTTGCTCAGCAGTCAGGTTCAGCGCTGCATATCAGTGTTTGCAGCTGCACACTCCTCTCTGGCACAGATACCGCAGCTGATCTGTACAGTATCTCGTCTTGTTATTTGTCAAACACAAAGTGAGACCGCCGTACCTGCTGACGGGACACCAGGTTATCTCTCTGGCCCGTGGCTGCTTGTGTGCCCTGAAAGCGGCGGTGCTGGGCTTTTTAAGCTTAAGCGGTGCCTTGTGGTTGACATAGTGCTCCCCTCTCGATTCAGGCAGAGTGTGCGACTGCTTGGCTCGTCCCCCGGGGAGCAACGGAAACATTCCCTGGGAGGAATTCGCCTCAGGAGTGAGTCTCTTGATGTGCTGTTATAAATACCCTATACAGTAAAAACAGCCACGTCCTGGCAAGCCTGCACAATGGCTCCTGCAGAGGTTAGAGAGGGCTTTGGAGCGAAGCCGTTCCTGCAGGAAAGTCGACCCTCGGCCAGGTTCTGGCTCCACTCTCAACGAATGCCTCCATCTCTCAGCTCTGGGTCCGGTTCGCTGCGTGCCGTGGTGTTATGCAGGGTGTAGCAGCGAGGCCTGATTTGGCAAAGGCTCAGCAGCATCTCCGTCAGTGAACTAATCCGGGATTGAGCCGATCGGAAACTCAACGAGCAGGGCTCAGGGCCTGTGGCCACCCCCCCTCCACCACCCTCCTCCTGTGTTCACAGCCTGCGGGCGGCCTGTCCTGTATGTTGCAGCACGTCAACAGCACATTCACATGTCAGGAGCATGACGAGGAAAAGTAGCAAAGAAGCAAAAGTGGAAAACAAACGCGTGCCACTGATCTGAACGCTTTGGCAGTTAACCACCAACTCTTTAGAAATCCTAGTCCCGTCTGACCGTCTGGTGTTTGTTGGGACACACCAACTTAAATCCAACAAATAAATCCAGACACCAGCGTGAAAAATCTGCCGTGCTTTCGCTCATACGTGCAAGGCAACTAACGATCTAACAAAGAGAGGTCTATGTGCCTCGCTCCCACGTGAGAAACCAGCAAACAAAAACACAGCTACAGACATGACACACACACACAGCTTCACATTACAAAGCACAAATTAAGTTAGGGAGATCATCGCGGGTCTCTGCAGCTTCATTAGGAGGCTTGCAGATTAAGGTAGATTTGAAAAGCCGTATGCGGACGACAACTAAACTGTGAGCAAAACGGTGTATAACCAGAAATTCTGGTTATATCCCAAACCAAAGACACTCTGGGGACAGACATTTGACGCTCTTCAAGAGGTTTTCCAACAGGATGAATGTGAGGGAAACACCTCTAAAACATCGAAGTGTGTCAGATGGCTGACAACAACCACACACTACATATCACACATGGATCCTGAAGGTCCGGGGCCTCCGTCAGATTCATTAAGGCTCCAAAAATCCATCTTTACCAAGCAGTGGAGTCCCGTCAAGACTTTATTATTACAATTAGATTTAACAGACGTAAGCAGTGTTTGTTTGGGGCCGTCCAAAAACATTATTTCTTGATTAAGTCAAGTTATAGTTATTTACTTCACATTCCTGAACAGAAGAATTAGTTGCAGTGATTGGATGTTTATGCCTGATTTGGGTATAAAAAGGTGAATTCAGTTTGAAACTTGAGAGCTCACTGAACATGAAAGAGTCCGCATTAAAGCACTTCATGATCTAATAAACTTGTTAAGCAGTGTATATTTAATTTAATTTCATTTTAAGATGTTTTTATGTTTCTGTTTGTCCTTTCTGCTTTAAACTTTGACCTATAATGTGGACAGACGTCGTCGACACAAACGTACATGCTATACTTTAAGTTAAACATCACGAGTTGTTGGAGAGCAGCTTACCTCTTTTCAACGCTGCATAAAATGCCCATCTTGAAGGCATCTCCCGGGTTTAGAGACTCCATAATGCAATGCATTTAAACGCCTTATTAAAGAATAATTTAAAAATCTAAACCAATATCCACAAAGATGCCGTGTCCGTTTCCCCGTAACAAAACTGCGTCGCCGTTTGCTCCCATAGTTGCATAATGTGGAAGCATGCTCCTCTGACTGCACCGACTCCCATTAGTCCTGCTGTAAATGTACAGATACGCTTTACAACCAGCGCTGTTGACAAAAGAGGGAAACGTCCCGTCAATCAGTAACCATAATGTAATGATGAACGATGTGTAACAGGCGGCCCGTTTGCTCCCACAATGCCTGCTTTGTTTTTGTGGAGGAGGACGAAGAATTAAATAACTTTATCCGCCAGTTCTCATGTGCGCACCTTTGACAGATGATCACACGGGAAACAAGGCGTTACAACGCCAACCGCATCAGCCCGAAATGGTGAAATAACTATCACAAGACAGCAGGGAGGATGAGGACGATGATGTTAGGGGCTGATGCAAGCCTGTCGCAACATCACGGAAGAAAGCAAGGAGCTCTAACTTCAGCAAGGTGTGCTGCACCTTCAGCCAGGGCCAGGTGATGCCCAGGGGGGCTGAAGGTGCAGCACGATGCTCCTTTGGGTGCTGAAGTTAGAGCTCCTTTGGGTTTGACATGAACCTGAACTTATTCATGCAAATAAAGCTCCTGATGAGGATGTTAGCGGCTGATGCATGCCTGTCGCCATATCACGGAAGAAAGCAAGGAGCTCTAACTTCAGCAAGGTGTGCTGCACCTTCAGCCAGGGCCAGGTGATGCCCTCTGGCTGAAGGTGCAGCACAATGCTCCTTTGGGTGCTGAAGTTAGAGCTCCTTTAGATGCTGAAGTTAGAGCTCCTTTGGGTTTACCATGAACCTGAACTTGTTCATGCAAACTTCAGCAAGGTGCAGCACACCCTGCTGAAGTTAGAGCTCCTTTAGATGCTGAAGTTAGAGCTCCTTTGGGTGCTGAAGTTAGAGCTCCTTTAGATGCTGAAGTTAGAGCTCCTTTGGGTTTGACATGAACCTGAACTTGTTCATGCAAATAAAACTCCTGCAACACGTCTACTATATATTCAAATATCAGAACATATGCATGTTTATTTACTGTCCTGGTCCATAATTGAACCTGCTGCTCTCAGGTGTCACCTGCTCAGGTAACTACAGTAACAGCTAAACAACTAGTTACCTGTTATCCTACAGGTACTTCCAGTATATAAAAACACAAATTTTAGGACTCTGTGGATTAAACATTAAAATGTGAACACATATATAAACTGTAATTAGCTTAGCTTAGCTGGCTAACACTACTTGTTCCCGCATAAATCCCCCCAAATTAAAAGATCTAAATAAATTAACGCAGCTCAGTGCTGAGTTCTTACCTTCATCACCGAGGATAAAACATTTTAAATGTATCTTTACTCCGAGTTATTGCAGCTTTCACACACCTGAGATTAGCACCGAGCTAACGGCTAACACCTAGCTCTGTTAGCTCTTAAAAAAAATCAGCTCTTAAAGTCAGTGCAGAGCTAGATTAAAGTATTTAATCAGACACGACCTGTTGTCAGTGGCAACACTTAATTAACAAGGCTGTCGGTGAGAAACTACGAAGAGTAGTTTGTAGTCAAACAAAAAAAAACTACAAAACTAGCGCTCGTTAGCTTCCTTAGCACGGTGACGGTGTTGCATCATACTTTTCTCGGCTCGTGTTTAAATTTAGCGGCTTGAAACTGACCCCAGACATTTTATAACAACACTCAGCAGTTCACACCGTGTCATTACACCACCCAACAGCTCCACATGCTGCTCCACCGACACCAACCACCGACGGCTAACGGAGCTAACTTTCGGCTAAATGCTAACAGTTGTTTGTAGCACACTCGCCTGGACAAACTTCACAGAGGTCGGTCCCTCCTCCACGCGAAGATGTAGCCGGTGCTGCGGTGCTCCTCCCGGGGTAAAGTGACCGGCAACCACCGTGTTATTCCTTTTAAACGGGGAGGCTAACGTGTGTGTGAGTGTGTGTGTGTGTGAGCCTCCAATGTGATGCTGAACATGCAGAAGCTACAGTAGGTTGTCAAATCCACAGAGAGACCTCTCCACTCCGACCTCTCACCCTGCAGGCGTGCAGCGCGAGGACAGGGCGACCCCTAGTGTCCACACACACACACACACACACACACACACACACACACACACACACACACACACACGGAACAAAGTATGGAAGGTGGACTGCAAGGTAGCTGCTGAGTTGCCCTTGAGCAGGGCACCAACCCCCTGCACAACTGCTCATGCAAATGTGGAGAGAGAGATGGTAGAGTGATGGGCAACCCCCACTGACAACCACTCTGCGAGCAACAGAGATGGTAGATTGATGGGCAACCCCCGAACAACCGTTGCCCATCACTTTATCATCTTTGTTGCTCGCAGAGCGGTTGTCCATGGTGGTTGCCCATCACTCTACCATCTCTGTTGCTCGCAGAGTGGTTGTGCGTGGGGGTTGCCCATCACTTTATCATCTCTGTTGCTTGCAGAGCGGTTGTCCGTGGGGGTTGCCCATCACTCTACCATCTCTCTCTCCACATTTGCATGTGAACCATGTGTACATAAACGTGTGTGTGTATATTTGGTTAAAATGCATTTAAAACTGAGTGAAAAATAATAATTTCCCCTGAGTCGAGGGATTAATAGAAGTATCTCTTCTTCTTATTTAACAAACATCCAGACAGTGAGTGGAAACAATCACATTATTTATTGACAGACCAGCAGCAGCTTTAGAGGTCTAACGACCAACATTCGTGTCGTTTAAATAAAAAAGTCATGTCGAGGTCAAAATGTGGAACTTAGAGAACAGCGCTGGACGTCCCAGGAGCGAAGAAGGAGGCTCCTTTATCGTGGACTTTGTACTGAAAGAGTTTTTTCTGTGTGGACTGTCCGTCGCCCTGTCGTCTCCTCCAACACACCTCCACCTGAAGAACAGAGAACAGCTGCAGGAATTCAAAGCGTCTTGCACTGATTTCTATACAGATATTTAATTTGTAACCTCGTACAGACCTTACGTCATGTGTCACCTTAAAAAGTTCTGATTTCACTCAGATAACAACACTTTTTTATTTTCTAAAAACCAGTTAGTTGTTGTTAGTTGTCAGTTGCTAAAGCTGCGCTATCTTTTGGTGGAAAGAATTACACTCTCACGGTAAGAGGGGAACAGGAAAAACAAAGAGAAGCTGTCGCGTAGCAGGTTGCAAAACAAATAAACTTCCAGAAGTCCAGATCTCGAGTTCTATGTCTTCTTCCTGGAAAGCGACGGGATCCAAAAAAGAAGGTACGAGCCTCCGGAGAACTGTAACTCTTTAGTCTGGCAGCAGAATGAATTCCTCTTTCCTCGCAGTGAATATGAAACTATGAAACTAAATAAGACGGCTGAAACAGGCGAAACCACACTGAGGTCTGAGGCACATAAAACACGTGAAGATTCACTGTCAGCGTAGTGAATAGCTCAGTGATGCCGGTGACAGCTACTACTGATGGATAGCGAGCTTGAGTGGGAGGCGACAGCAGACTGTCAAATCTATCTTAATGTTAGTTCAAACGTTTACAGACTACCTGATAATTCAATCTAATATGTAAAGATCCACTTTAGATGGGATAAAACTGAAGACAGCTGACTCATCAGCCATAATTTATTCGAGGTGTCGCCAGCGTCCAGGTTCAGACGTGTCTATGAAATGAAAATGTGTTTAAAGTAAAACTAAAGTACCACAGTCTGCAGAGGGGACGGAGAGGGGTCACCATATATGTCACCTGCCTCCAGATCAGCCAATCACAACAGTCGGGTTTTAAAATATTATAATAAATGTAAATATTTATGAGACAATATGTAGAATTAAAATATTTTGGACTAAAATGTCACAATCTGAATCTGAACAAAACGTGGCGTTGACATTAGGGGTTGCACGACCTTAGATTTTTTTAAGTCGACACTAATATGATGTGGTGGACATGGTGTTTTGTAAATGTCAAGCTCCTCGAGCAGAGCTGAAATCAATTAGTCAATTAATCGACAAGGCTTTTAAAAAACAAAAATAAGGCAAAATATTTGATATTTCTTTGCAGTTAAAAGCAAAAATGACAAAATAATCTGTGGATCTCTATGAGGATTTATAGTCTGAGAGTAAACTGAACAAATAAATATTTTGTACAAAAAACAAATCAATAATTGGCAGATGAATCGATAAAGAGACACCGTACCTGCCCGTGGATGTCTCTGCAGAAGCCAGTAGGGAGACCCTGTACGTGCAGAGTGAGGCTACACTGGTGTGTGAGGCCCTTCAGAAGAGTCTCTGAACCTTCGTCATCTCCGTCGCCCTCCTCTTCCTCCCCGTCACAGCGTGCCAGCATCACCACGTTGCCCTGAAGTCACAGTCAGAGTTAACACACTGCACAGGAAGTCTCGTAAAACAGAAGAAGAAGAAGAGTCGAGAGTCGGACCTGCAGCTCGGAGCACACGGTGGCCCGGCAGTAGTGGCTGAAGTCCAGCACGGCTCCGACGCTCACCCCCAGACTGAGCAGCACACTGAGGTCGTCCACCAGCAACACCGGGGGTCCCCACTCCTCTGCCCCCTCTGCCCGGCTACCGGAGCTGCTCACACCGGACCGGACGAACTCGTACAGACTCTTCAAGCCAACGGCGGGATCCCTGAGGACAGAGACGGAGACGAAGAGACGATCAGGTCTGTGCGGTCCAGACAAAACACGAATAAACCAGGTGTCACTCATACCTGAGGAAGTCCATGGCTTTACTTCCTGTGTTGGTGTCTTGAGGAATCAGAACAGACAGCGACTCCTTCAGTCCCTCGAGGAAAACCAGCTGACCTTTCTCCTTCGCTTGTGCAAGGCTGACACCCTGAGACACACACATACACACACATACACACACATACACACAGATTCAGTGTCACCACTCGTAATGGCACCAGTGTGTGACTCTTAAAACTAAAAACCAAGTAGACACATCAACATTTCACTGACCTCATAACAGGGCCAAGTGTTTGGGTACATTCGAATAGTCAAAAAAAAAAGAGCTCCTCAGTCCTTTCCTAACCACTTTTCCTTGACCTCGATGGAAAACGTCACGAGGTCATAAGGAAAGATGCGAAGGAGAGGTGATAAGGAGTTAGGAGAAGACGACTGCTCTTACATTAGACTAGACGGTGAATGTTATTGACGTGATCTGTGGTAAAACTACAGTTTAGTTTTTAGTTAGTACAAGGACAAGAGAGACAGGTTAGGGAAGTATCATTTGGATATGAAACATAATGCTCGTTACTGAGCGGAAAACCAAAAAAAGGACGTTATGATATTACCTGTATCGGTGAGGGAGGTGTCTGAGACAGAGCATTTAAAAAATATGTACAAGAACCAACAGTTAGAGCTCCTCGAGGAGCCTTTTCTCTGTAACCCCTTTCATGTGTTGCACTGTGAAACGCTCCTTCTTGTACAAGAATAATAAATTCAACTTAAACTTTGATTTTTTGAATCCAGTCGTCCTTATTTAAGGAGTTTTTCTTTAAAAATTCACTTCCCGTGCGCTCCGACCGTGTTGTTTCATGCAGGAAATATAAATAAACAAGAACATTTCTAAAGAAATTTTGAGTGTGCCTGACTCTGGCCCTTTCGCCCCCATACATTGACACTGCTTCTGGAAGGAAGGAAGGAAAAAAACGACGAAAGGAAGTAAAGAAGGAGCGTCGTTTTTTCTCGCAATACACTCATTCATTTTTTTGGTGTGGTTTTTGGCGATTTTTGCCGAAACTCTTCACGTCAAAGTCATAGCACATCGATCCCGGCCGAGCCGCACGTTTTGACACCTGTTTTGTGTGTGTGTGCGACAAAAACTCTGGGAGGAGAACTGAACCAAAAAAAACGTGTAAGGATAATAAGCGGAAGCGCGGTGAATAACATATAGTGTGCACTTTAAGACACACTCAATGAATCTTGATTACCTATCACAGAAGTCAGATGAAGTGTTTGTTACTCTCACCCTCCTGTCCACTCAAAAAAAATGATAAACTGACTGTTCGACTACCACCAATGTTTCTCCTTTATGTTTGGAAGGTGTAATGGGACTTTTTTAAAGAAAAACTCCTTGAGTAAGGAGCACTGGATTCATAGTATCAAGTTGAATTTATTATTCTTGTACAAGAAGGAGCGTTTAACAGTTCAACACACAAAAGTGGTTACAGAGAAAAGGCTCCTCGAGGAGCTCTAACTGTTGGTTCTTATACAAAAATGTAACAGTTACATACATTTTTGACAGACTTAGGAGCACCTTCATACATATTGCACAGTTCACTGTTACTTGGTTTTTAATCTACTGTTACTGGTTCTATTCAACTGTTATTTACTTCAAAAACTAAATTCTCTATAAGGTTTAGATTTACATAATGCATATACCACTGTTACTGTTTTTATTTTACTGTTACTGGCTCTATTTAACTGTTATTTATACATGTGTATAAATTGTTTAAAATGAATATTGTATATTGTTAAAGTTTTGTTTTCTTACTATCACTTATCGTTTGGGAGCCGCAGTAACAAAAACAATTTAAAGTATTTCTGATTTTCATTCTGATTTTTTTAAATGGGCTGTCTCTGACACCTCCCTCACTGATAATTTAATTTTTTGGTTTTCTGCTCAGTAATGAACATCATGTTTATTGTCCAAAATGACACTTGTCAGGCCTGTCTCTCATGTTCTTAAACTATTGATTTATAATTATCTCTCCCTGCCATCCTCAGTAAAACACAGTCCAAAAGAGGGAAAGTGCAAGGAAACACACACACACACACTATATGAGTTAAAACACCTGAACCGCAGTATGATTTCTATAACAGAAGGTGAGGGTGATGTGAGGAGATTGCAATGCAGCGGTGACAACAGTGTGAACTCACCAATCTCTGGCTGACAGCACTGTAATGATTGAAGGACTGCACCAGACCCAGAAACCAAACTCTACAGCGAGCTGCAACACACACACACACACACACACACACACACACACACACACACACACACACAGGTTCAGGTCTGACTACACAAACTGCATCACACCTGCATGAGCTGACACCAGCCGATCACTCACCTCGCAGGTAGAAAGACAGGAAGTGGTGGATGAGGAAGGAGGCATCACTCTGTCTGTCTGACACCAGGATGAACTCTCCCTGTGGACACGTGTTTACATGTTACATGTCACAGAGCACACGTCACCATGGTGACGGTCTGACAGGTGTGTGTGTGTGTGCTCACCTGTGTGAAGCTGTCCGGTGAGGCGTTCAGGATGCTGCTGAGCTCTGCGAACATGGCTAACAACAACAACAACAACAACAACAACAACACAAGCCACGAGCCACAAAATCAGAGTTATTGGCGGGAACTGACGTCAGAACTCGTCTCGTGAGTTCTCATATTAAAAAACAAACGTAACTAATTTGATCTGACGTCACAACCCGACAGCTTTACTGCTCTTATTAGCGCGTGCCGTGCTAACGTGCTCAAGTTTAGCAACGCTGTCACGAAGATGGGTGAAAAGGACTACAAGACAGAGGTCTCACTCTGTGCGGCAAGCGGGAAACTCACCTGGATGACGTGCTACATTAATATCTCACGTTTCACAATGAATTCCCGCGTTTTTTTAATTAATTATCAATAATTAATATCGAGTAAAAGTTGGTTTTAGTGCCTCACGTCTGTGACAGATTAGTCTCCATGGTGACCATCTGGACCATCATAGACGATCTTTGCTGGTCTTCTTCTTCGTGGTTCTCCTTCTGTCAGACACAGCACCGCCCCCTGCTGCTCATTTCACGTCAAGTCAAGTCGGCTTTATGGTCAATACTGCAATATGTACAAGACATACAGAGGATTTAAATTACGTTTCTCTCTCCAAACAGTGTGAAGATGTAAAAATATATAAAATAAAATATGAAATAAAAAAAAATAAAAAAAATACAAGCTAAAAGACATCTGGGAATAGAAATAGTATGAACCGTATAAGCAGTATTATCAATATAAATATAAGTATAGCAGTATGATAGAAATATAAATATAAATAAAGCAGTATGATAAATTATAATGCCCATCAGGTAGTCAACAATCTGGTAATCAACAATACCTGGTAATGCAGCGATATATAGACGTGAGCATGACTCTAACATACCGTATATAAAACTATGAAAACAATCATACCTGGGTGAGAGGGTGGCTGCAGTGCAGGTGGAGACCTCCATCACGTCCTGGATTGTTGACCACCTGATGGGCAGACCACAGTACGTACGCCTACAGAACTGTGTGTCCTGACAGGGTGGTCAGCAGGGGACCACCTTCAGAAGTTCTTCCATCTGCAGCTCAATGTGACGAAGGAGCTAATAGTGGATCTGAGGAGGGCGGAAACACCAGTGACCCCCGTTTCCATCCAGGGGGGTCCCTGTGGATCCTGTAGAGTATAAGTACCTGGGCCAAAGGGCCAAAGCCGACTCTTCTTCCTAAGGAGGCTGAGGTCCTTTAACATCTGCCGGACAATGCTGAGGATGTTTTACGAGTCTGTGGTGTCCAGTGCGATCTTCTTCATTCTTCTGTAATCTGACACAAACACGGACTATTACTTTTTGCAGTTGTTGCACATTATTTAACTGTAAATTTGATCTTTTATATACTATATATATATATATAAATATATATATAGTTTATATATATTTATATTTGGTTCTTAATAGATGATTACTTGTTGTTGTTTTTGTTTGTTTGTATACCTGGAGTATTGTTACAAAAATAATTTCCCCCTGGGATTATTAAAGTATTTCTGATTCTGATTCATATTTTCATGTTGTTTACATTATTACTTGCTAATTTGCCTCTCAGCATCCAGCATCCAGCATTTTGCATTTTTTGCATCAGGAAAACAGACTTCATTCTCACACGTACCATATATGTGAATTCATTACCAAATATGTTGAGGTCATGAAGCCTTTAATAAACTCTTTTCTCAGCTGAACTCAAAGGTTGCATGCATCTGCAGCACAGCTCACTAGACTTTCATTTTCTAATTCTTTAAGAGTGGGAGTGAGTTTAGAAATCAAAATGTCATGAAAAGCATCAAAAGCAGCATTAAGGTCGAGCGATACTGCACAAGCATCGAGTTATCAACTGATGTTAACCAGCTATCTGACACTTGTGTCATTGCAGTGCAGGTGGAACAGTTTGATTTCATATCTTCAGGTAGAGGAATGATCCTGCCTTCCTTCCAAAGTTTTGGACACACACCAGACATCTGGCGAATATATGACAGATAAACAAATATTTAAATAAAGGAGAAGACATTAACGCAGCTGTGTGATCTGAAGTAACACATAGTGATGAACTGCCACCTGGATCTGCAGCTTCCTTAACTTTAGGGAGCTTCATATCTTAAGTTTAGCTCATTGTTGATCTGTACGGCTGCTCTCAGAGTCAGCACCAAACACAGACAGACACAGTTAGAGACTAGCTGGTGAACACAGTGGATCATTTAGCAGCTAAAGAACCAGATATTTCCCCTCAGGGGGGTTGGTAGAGAACAAAAACAGCTGAAAAAAGGAGAATATTAGACTTACATTCACCAGGTGGTCCTAAACACGACTCCACAGGAAGGATCATGTCTTTGTAGCTGCAGGTTGTAACAGTTTAAATGGTGATGGTCACTTACAGACACGCAGACACCTGTTGTCATACATATTTTTATTATCTATTGTTGAAGATGAAGGCGCGTGGCTCTGCGGCGAACAGAAAGAGCATCCTAATAAAACACTCAGCAGATGGCAGTGTGTCGCTCTCTGTGTAGCAGCTCAACATCAAACATGCAATGAGTCTGCACGTTTCACATAACACAGAGATCCAGTCCTGTCCTGGTGCACTGCAGTCCAGGTAACATCTAGATTGTATTTTTGTTTCTTTGAGAAATCAAAGCTGCATTTATTTCTTTTTTTAGGGGTCACCTGAGGGCAGCAAACACACGATTAGCATATTATCACCGTATGTTTTGTACAAACTCCTGAAGAAAGCAGCTTTGAGTATCGGTACGACACGCTGCCTTTAGAGAAATGACCAAGATCTACACAAAAATAAGCAGCTAGTAGTTCTGATGCTGAAGTTGAGCATGTCGATGCAACACACCTGTCTGATAAAAATAAATGCAAACTGCACCGTGTTCACGAGGTCAGTGGTATCGGTTCTGGTATTGTACATACTCTAATCATTAACTGGTGCTGAGCAGGTAGCGTACAGTTAGTTTTTCTCTTACAACAGATTGAGACCGAACCAAAACAGTCAAGTTACAGGTCGTAAAAATCCAAAACAATGAGCTGAAAGTGGCTAAAGCGCCGTGTACAGCTGCCCGTTCATGTTACATGTAATCATCTGATCCATTGTTCATATAAAATAATGATTCATGCAGCTTTAAACTGACTGTGTTGCAGCACAGTCAGCAAACAGACTCGTCATATAATTAACATTCTACACCTGAACACAGACGTCAACATTATTTCACTCTGCGGCGTCAGACGTGAATGTGAGTACAGACACAATCCGATGAGCTGTCATTGACTTGTCGTTTGGTAAACCGCCTGTTCGTTCTGGTATAATTGTTGGCACAGAAAATAAATAAAACTCTTCTGTGGAAGGTTATGAGCAGCCACACACTCCTACAGTCCCTGAGGTTCAGTAATGTCATAATACGGACACGGAATAAGGGTTTTCTCAACATACAAACGTTCCTGTTGCTCAGTAGCTGTTGCTTAATTTATATTTCTCCTATAAAACACGTTTGTAATTCATAGATAGCTCTCAGAATCAGTGAATAATCGATAAATTGAATAATGCTTAAAGAAAATAAATACAAAAAACATTGTTTTTTGTTTGTTTTTAAATGTTGTAAAGGTAGTTTTACTTCCTGGAAAACAGCTTATATGAGAGCTATAAACTGTATATAACAGCTAGTTGAGTTGAGTTGTGAATGACGCCTGGTTGCTCAAACAAGCCACCCACCTGTCAATCAAAGCGTCCCCGCTCTTAATCCTGCATAACTTTAAGCCTTAATATAATGTGAACAGGTGAGTTGTATATAAATTCACCCTCAGTACAGTTGTCATGAACGGGGAAATTAGCTACAGAGACCAAAACTGTTTTTAGTACCAGGCTGTAAACATGTTTATTTCTGCTGTGAAACATGGGGACTTATGGAGACTGACTCACTTCTGGAGCCAGCCTCAAGTGGACGTTAGAGGAACTGCAGTTTTTGGCACTTCCTGTGTGGTTGCTTTGCTTTGAATATAAATATACAATAAATAATCTTTGTCTAAATACATTGCATAGCTGACAGACGTTCTCGCAGCTGCCGGAGGAGCCCTGCACAACAAAATACAAGCTGGCGTTGACTTAGTCACATGTTTGTCCCGTAGCCTATCGTCCTGGTCCAAGACAGACCCTTTAAGTACCTCTGCATTATGTTTCAACCTGACATACAACATTGAAATTCTTTTGAGTTTTAGTTTCCCTGAATAAGATCTTCTGGTTAAACGCCAACGAAACACAACACATACATTCACGTAACAATGTTCAAGACGACAGAGATATGAGGAACGCTTCATAAGATGGTGTACGGGTCCAGAGTCCACGCCGTGGGCGACTGAAGCCCGTCGATCATGGTGACCGGCAGCGAGTGAGCACTGATGGGGGTGCAGACGGAACACGGTGGAGACGGAGGGTACATGTCGTCCTCCCACCGCAGGACGCGACCCTTAGCTCTGCTGGGGCCGTTAGCGGTCTTGACGCGGGGCCCGTTGGAGGTTTGGAGTTTGGTTCCGGGAGCTTTTCTGTAGAGGTAGACGTCGTAGCGGGAAAGGGGATCTCGGGACGGCTTGAGCTTCGTGTTCTTGGGGAGGTGGAGCTCCAAGTTGATGGTCACCTTACAATGCAGGAACACACTGATTATTAGATAGATGGATGGATGGATGGATGGATGGATGGATGGATGGATGGATGGATGGATGGATGGATGGATGGATGGATGGATGGATAGATAGATAGATAGATAGATAGATAGATAGATAGATAGATAGATAGATAGATAGATAGATAGATAGATAGATAGATAGATAGATAATCTATGATAATGATAAATAAAATGGAAACAAATGGAAAATTTGACCTGATCGTCCAAAGTTTTACGTTTCATCCGACATTGTACGTTGAGATATTTTACTGGATACTCGTCTCTGCGTACTAAATTTTATGGCAATCCATCCAAAAGTTGATGCCATATTTCAGTCTGGGCCAAAATGACCACATTGCCCGTTATAGAGCCATGAAACCGGCACGGGTAAATGCACAAGAGCTGTGTTGCTCAGCTGAAACAGCACGCAGAAACTCAAATACTATCAACCTAGGATGGAGGATGAAGGATGAAGACGTAGCACAGCAGCCGCAGATGAAGCTCAAGCAAAGAAAACACTAACCACGACAACAGCTACTATTTAAGTACAGGCCAAGACTTTATTTAGTCATGCTGCCTCATCACCGTCAGCGAACAGTTGGGTCACGTCACTCTGAAGTCGCTGCCATCACACCGCCGTGCTGCCAAACCAGTCACTTATTGGCATGTAGTGCGGGACGGAGACAGGGAGCAGGGTTAGGGTGGAGGGGGTGGGTTGCTCTGCTTGGTAATGTATCGCTGCATTTCCATCAGAAAAGCAGCCAAAGGGCCCTGTTCTGATCAGCAGCATTCCTCAGAGCCTCATTAGTAAACTAGACGGTGCCAGAACGATTCATTTAGACTTCCACCCCCCGCCTCCTCCTCGTCGCTTCGCTCCTCTTCCCTTTTGGTTTCAATCCCTCCTTTCAGGCGGCTTTGTAAGACACACTGTGCGGCCGAGTGCGCGCATGCATGCAATTCAAAATTAACTGCCGTCTTCTGTGCGTGCATACATAAATATATATATATGTATGTCACTAAATCCAACATGTTATGTTTTTTTTTATTTTTGCATATATGCACATGCATGTCTCACATCACATCACATGCGTGTGCATCCATCTAACATCAGCCAATCACAGCAGCCCCGTCGGGATGCTAACACCATCATTCCACCACGCTGTCAGCCAATCACAGGCAGCTGATGAATCTCAAGTCCCAGCAGGTTTGACTAGAAGAAAAAAAAAAGAGAAAGTCTTGACATGCCGTCAGCGTGTTCTCCGTTTCCCAATTCTTTTCATCAACCCGCTCTTATACCCTTAATACCCTGCACACATATTTTAGACCCCAGAGACCTTTCTGTCTCCTTGAAGACCAGCTGTAATGAGATTTAATGCTACTTGCTGCTTCACTACATTAGTCTGACATGTTACTAGATAAAGCCTGATGTGGTTCCCAACTTCAAGGGGTCACAAAATAAATCAGACGGGTCACGAGCTGCAAAAATGAGATAGCCTGGTTACCTCCTCTTCCTCTTCCTGGTCGTCCATAACGCCTGTTGGTAGAAACACTCAGTTCGTCAGCTTGGCAGCGAGCTCAGAGCCAAGCTGACGAACTGAGCTAACATGAGCTAACAGCAGCTTACAAACTGAGCTAACATGAGCTAACAGCAGCTAACAAACTGAGCTAACATGAGCTAACAGCAGCTAACAAACTGAGCTAACAGCAGCTACCAAACCGAGCTAACATAGGCTAACAGCAGCTAACAAACTGAGCTAACATGAGCTAACAGCAGCTAACAAACAGAGCTAACATAGGCTAACAGCAACTAACAAACTGAGCTAACATAGGCTAACAGCAGCTAACAAACTGAGCTAACATGAGCTAACAGCAGCTAACAAACTGAGCTAACATGAGCTAACAGCAGCTAACAAACCGAGCTAACATAGGCTAACAGCAACTAACAAACTGAGCTAACATAGGCTAACAGCAGCTAACAAACTGAGCTAACATAGGCTAACAGCAACCAACAAACCGAGCTAACATAGGATAACATAGGCTAACAAACTGAGCTAACATGAGCTAACAGCAACTAACAAACCGAGGTAACATAGGCTAACAGCAGCTAACAAACTTAGCTAACATGAGCTAACAGCAGCTAACAAACTGAGCTAACATGAGCTAACAGCAGCTAACAAACTGAGCTAACATGAGCTAACAGCAGCTAACAAACCGAGCTAACATAGGCTAACAGCAACTAAGAAACTGAGCTAACGTGAGCTAACAGCAGCTAACAAACAGAGCTAACATAGGCTAACAGCAGCTAACACACTGAGTTAACATGAGCTAACACACTGAGCTAACATGAGCTAACAGACTGAGCTAACATGAGCTAACAGCAGCTACAGTTGTACAGTTACTCTTCTTGCTCACTCACTCTCTCCTTTTCTCAGCTTCCTCCATCAGAGTGAGAAAGGAAAGAAGAAAATACGTCATAATTCTGCAGCTAATAACATGATATTCAAATGTAAGGTATGCTTATGCTTTATGTTTAAATGTCAGTGCACGGTTCAATAAGTTCTCTAAAATATAGACTATAAACCTTTAACCTAAAACCTGACCCGAGTCATTATGAGGTCAATGCTCTATATGTGTGTGTGTGTGTGTGTGTGTGTGTGTTTGTGTCCTGAGACAACTGTAAGTGACAGCTGGGCAGCGGTGGCATGAGAGGATTAGGGTCGCCTGTAGAGATCCGCAGGGGTTTAAACGTTTAACGTAATGTGAAGACGAGAGCGTTTTTAATGCCCCGATATGCTACAGTTTATTACTGGATGACGGGAAAGCTGCCGTTAAGAGTCACTTAATCTGTGTGTGTGTGTGTGTGTGTGTGTGTGTGTGTGTGTGTGTGTGTGTGTGTGTGTGTGTGTGTGTGTGTGTGTGTGTGTGTGTGTGAAGGCCGAGGAACCCGGGAGGTCACCGAGTTTCGATTTTTCGTCTGAGCTCAGACTGTGGTGGCATCGAAAACCAGGTTTCCATGGCGACGACGCCCCCACTCTATGTCTGAAGATGCACGAAAAGAAAAATCGCCGCCAGCAACAGATTGAGAGTGAACAGGAGGAAACGAGAGGAAGACGGTGATGATGTCGTGAACGCATCCCCAAAAAAAATGCCAGCGGACGTGGAAAACACACACACACACACACACACACACACACACACACACACACACACACACACACACACACACAGAGCTCGACGTCTGTCTTTCAGCCTTTTATTTCACCAAGCTCTCACCAACCACTAAAAGTCAGTCCCACATTTACTCTTGTCCGGCGGCTTCTTGCTCGCTCACTCTCTCCTTTTCTCTTCTTAGCTTCCTCCGTCAGCATCCTCTTCACTCTTTTCTCCTCTGCCATCATGTCCATAGAAGCTGCTGAGCCTGGTTACCTCCTCTTCCTTCTGGTCGTCCATCCGGGTACCCGTCGCTCTGAGCTCACTGCCAAGCTGACGAACTGAGCTAACATGAGCTAACAGCAGCTAACAAACCGAGCTAACATAGGCTAACAGCAGCTAACAGACTGAGCTAACATGAGCTAACAGCAGCTAAAAAACAGAGCTAACATGAGCTAACAGCAGCTAACAGACTGAGCTTACATGAGCTAACATGAGCTAACAGACTGAGCTAACATAGGCTAACAGCAGCTAACAAACTGAGCTAACATAGGCTAAAAGCAGCTAACAAACTGAGCTAACATAGGCTAACAGTAGCTAACAAACAGAGCTAACATAGGCTAACAGCAGCTAACAAACAGAGCTAACATAGGTTAACAGCAGCTAACAGACTGAGCTAACATAGGCTAACAGCAGCTAACAAACAGAGCTAACATAGGCTAACAGCAGCTAACAGACTGAGCTAACATGAGCTAACAGACTGAGCTAACATGAGCTAACAACAGCTAACAAACTGAGCTAACATGAGCTAAAAGCAGCTACAGTTGTACAGTTACTCTTATTCTTGCTCGCTCACTCTCTCCTTTTCTCTTATTAGCTTCCTCTGTCAGCGTCCTCTTCACTCTCTTCTCCTCTGCCATTATGTCCATAGAGGCTGCTGAGCCCACAACACTCAACCAAATCTCTACAACTACAACACCATGTCCAAAGTCAAAGCTAATGTTACTGCAAAACATGTCAAATATTTTGTCACATTTTGGTCTCTGCTCTGCTCCAAACTCTACCATGCTACCATGAGCTAACAGCAGCTACAGTTTGCCAGAAAAAGTTACAAACAGTTGCTTTAAGTCTAGAAGCTCTAATCAGTGTGAGTCACTTTTAAAAATACAAAACTCAAACTGGTTCCCACAAGGATGAAAGTGTAACAAAACACACACACACACACACACACACACACACACACACACACGCACACACACACACACACACACACAGGGTGATAAACAACCCTGAATGGGTTTCAATGAGGCCGCAGTGTTGCCGGCCCTTTGTTGGGTTGGATCGCTGAGAAATCAATGGGTTAAACAGCGTTTATTGTGGGGGGATCCTTCCCAGGGTGGAGGTGGAGGTGGAGGGGATGCTGGTGGGTGGATGGTGGATGGAGGGTGGAGGGTGGAGGGTGGAGGGTGGAGGGTGGAGGGGGAAGGTCTGGGTCCATTTCTCTTTCTTCAAATAAATAAAGAGGTGGGGGTAAGAGAGCGATTCAGCCCGCGGGAGGCTGAAGAAAAGACAGAATAGGAAACAGCAGTAGGTGAGCAACAAAAAACAGCAACAACTGTGACTATCACACACACACACACACACACACACACACACACACACACACACACACACACACACACACACACACACACACACACACACACTAAAGGAGGGTCCTCTGAATTGAAACGCGTGAAGCCAGAAGTACCAGCGGACGCCATGGCAACAAGTGGGCATTACATTACCGACAGCGAGGAGTGGATCAGGACGGGGGGAGGTGCCGTCATCGCTCTGAGAGTAACACTGTGACACAGTGAAGCTTCAGGAGCCTGTTTGAAACTTTCATCCACGCACAGCCGCTAAAAAAAACACGAGTTAGAAATGATGAGAAGCTCCTGGAAACACACGACGCATCATTACGTTTTAATCTGATCTCTCGTTCAGGACTTCATGTTCAATGTCCTGGCAGATATGTTTTAAAACATCGAATTCTGGCCTCGTCCTTCTCAAAAATAATTCATTAAAGGATGTTTTTCAAACACTGACGTCACATTGTACTGTAAGCAGTCCATGAAAACATCATTCAAGTATAAATGTATTAACAGAAAAATGTACTTCAAGCTTTAAATACTCAGATAGCATGGAAACGTTGATTCAAACTGGAAACTCAGAATCATCGTTTTTGTTGAGGTTTAATATTCGAAGCTGGTTGGCATTGAATCAAGAAGAGAAAGAGAAACTCTGAATCAGTGTTGGCTCAACGATAAAACAGAAAACTAACATGGAACATGTAATTAAATAAAGTATTCATAACTATGTATTCATTAGTGTACAATCACCTGAAGATAAGACTTGCAGTTACCGTAGTTTCTCCTTCAAACTATGACTTGAATCACTTCAGTTGTCTCGAATAACTGAAGTTTGACTTGGAAGCAAGACTCGTCTCAAGTGACTTGGACTTAATTCTTGTCCAAGTCCAAGTGAGGTGTCAAAGAGTTTAAGACAAGTCTTAATTCTGGTCCAAGTTCAGGTAAGTGAGGACCAGAATCAAGACTTGTCTCTAGTGACTCTGACTTGGACTGGATTCAGACTCGACCTCACGTGAACTCGGGCTGGAACGAGGACTTGACTTGTCACTTGAACTGAATTCTGGTCCAAGCTCTTAAAGTCTTAATTCATTCACATTTGGACTCGTCTTGAGTGACTCGACAGCTCAGTTCGACACTGCTGGTCTCAAAACATCGAGACTTGGTTTTAGACTCTGGCTCTGGTTTCAGTTTATTATAAACAAATGTGCTATGTCAGCGACGGTCCTCACATGTATAGAAGTATAAATGTGTGTGTGTGTGTGTGTAGAGAGAGAGCATGGGAAGCTGACAGATGCTTTGTGTGTGTGTGTGTGTGTGTGTGTGTGTGTGTGTGTGTGTGTGTGTGTGTGTGTGTGTGTGTGTGTGTGTTAGTGTGTGTGTGAATGTAAGTGTGTGTGTGTGTGTGTGAATGTAAGTGTGTGTGTGTGCATGCGTGTGCGCGCGCGTGCGTGTGTGTGTGAGAGTGCGTGTGTGCGTGAATGTAAGTGTGTGTGTGTGAATGTAAGTGTGTGTGTGTGAGTGTGTGAGTGTGTGAACGTGCGAGTGTGTGTGTGCGTGCGTGTGTGTGTGTGTGAATGTAAGTGTGTGTGTGTGTGTGTGTGTGTGTGTGTGTGTGTGTGTGTGTAAATGTAAGTGTGTGTGTGTGTGTGTGTGTGTGTGTGTGAATGTAAGTGTGTGTCTGTGTGTGTGCATGCGTGTGCGCACGCGTGTGTGTGTGTGTGTGAGAGTGTGTGAGAGTGCGTGTGTGTGTGTGTGTGTGTGTGTGTGTGTGTGTGGGTTGGTTGCCACTAAATTCTAGACAGTGGTACTTTAAAAGTAATGAGATGTCGTGTGTGTGTGAGAGTGCATATGTGTGTGTGTGTGTGTGTGTGTGTGTGTGTGTGTGTGTGTGTGTGTGTGTGTCTGTGTGTCTGTGTGTGTCTGTGTGTGTCTGTGTGTGTGTCTGTGCGTGCTCTATTGTGGCAGGTCAGCATCGTGAATGGAACAGAAAGTTCTATAGAGCCGAGCTGAAACATGTGTGGGAGGTGTGTGTGTGTGTGTGTGTGTGTGTGTGTGTGTGTGTGTGTGTGTGTGTGTGTGTGAGTGTGTGTGTGTGTGTGTGTGTGTGTGTGTGTGCATTCATTCATTATCAGGTTGACTCTCTGATGGGGTATTTATAATCGTTTATATTCTGCTGGGCATGTTAATCTTTTGAGATTGTGTTGGCGTGTGTGTGTGTGTGTTAAGATGCTGAAGATGTTTCTTTTTCATTGCTCATATATTGCATGTGCGTCTGAAGTGTTTATTTATTTGCATTTTGTGTGTGTGTGTGTGTCCAGCTGGAAGCAGGGAGGCAGGAAGCAGCAGCAGCAGCAGCAGAGCTGGCGTTGGCCGTCATGATTTATGTGCTGTGAAGACAAATATTTCTAACAGTGCACCAGCTGTCGTCGTCTCATCGTGCAGTTTATATTTCATGGCTGTCTCTCGAATAAATCACAGAGGCATCGTGGTTGAGTCATGCTGACCTTTGACCTCCTGGGTAGTTGTAGTTTTAAAATCACTGAACAGCTTTTACTAGATTTTCTCTCATATTTTCTTATATTGTAATATTTTAGCTAAGATAAAATGGAAATTAAAGGAGCAGTGTGTCAGATTGTTACCTTAGGATGAGTCTGGAGTATCTTCCACGATGTCTACAGTTGCTGTCATGGGACAAACCAAACACGTTTGACATGTTTTACAGACTCTGTCGTTTCTCCTTCACGCTCTCGTCTGTCTGGGCGTGGCCTACAGTTTCCTCATCACCTGTTCCTCATCATATAATCAAGTTGCAGTAAAAAAGACTGACAGGTGGGTGTGGTTACAGGTGGCTTGTTTGAGCAACCAGGTTTCATTCAGCTCCACCCATGGAGGAGGTGGGTGGAGGCAGCCAGAGCCACCACAGAAAGTTGTTGGTGACATCATGGATGTCAGTGTATGATCCCCACCTGCCCTTGCACATTCCTGAAAACATTCATTTTAACAGAGAGGGTGAAATGAGGGGGTTGCAATCTGCAGCTACACCATTAGATGGCACTAAATCTACACACACTGGACCTTTAACCCTCCTGATATCAGTTGATACGATGCTTTCTTGACACATTTCTTTAATTAAACTTGCACGCACCTCATCGAGGTCGGTTATCCACCCTCGTAACTCACCTCAGAACTCAAGTTTTTTTTTGCCTCTAGATATTCATCAACAATAATATATATAAAAATCTAATCAAGGCGAGGGATCCAAGCAGAAATTCGAAGCATTCTGAAAATTACAATACCACTGAATCCATTACATTATATACTAGGTTTGAATCCAGGGGGGGATATAGGGGAAGGCCCAACTATTACAGATTCTCCTACTAGTGGTGAGGAAAACAATAACCCTGTGTTGGCTCAGACCTCTACAGTACCTCCAGCCTTCAATGCCGAGAGAGACTAAAGAAAGTGTATTCGATGGAAAAGAAAACTGCAAAACTTCATGTACAAATGGATTTGTTTCTGGTTTTGTGGGTCCCTGTCATTTCACATTTTGGATGGCCGGACAGATTATTTGGTAACGGCTGGTCGTAAGAAGCTTTTTCTGTATCGTGTTTTGTTGTTTTGTGGACGTCTCCTGCAGAAAGTACTTTCTCTTCGTTATTCTGTGATTAGTTTGGTGGGATGTCCGTCTGTGTAGTTTGTCTTGATTTGGGATTGTAGCTGAGACACTGATTGTTCCTGGGTTGTTGTGTTTTGTTTTCAGTGTAATGTTTTGTGTTGTTCTTTATATGCATAATTTTAAATAAAAGAATGTTCAAAAAAAAAATCTAATTAAGGTTCACCTTCCTTTTGGCCACATCTCTTAGAAGGTGATTTAGTGAACGGTTTTCGATTTGAAGTCATGTGATAACAGCTAAACATCTCCATAGCAACGCCATCCTTCGATAGAGGCTCTGCGACGGTGGATCCTCGAGATATATCTAAACATTTATAATGTAGAAAACGCGTCCGAACCTGTCTGTGTGTGTTTGTAAGCAGGGATTCATGACGGAGGATCTAAGAAAGCTGCGTTCAAAGCCATGCAGAGATGTTTGAGGAAACAACAGAGGGAGGGAGGCGACGCTGAGGAAAACACCGGATCCACAGAGGTCATGTTAAAAAGGTTTATTTCAACAACTGTCTGAATTTTTGTTTGTTTTATTCTCTGTTCGAAGAAGAAGAAGTCCCAAAAAAGTACAAAAAAAAAACAATAAAACAAGTACATCAAAGGATTAGAAATCACATCAATGAAAACCAAGACACATCGTGTTGCTTCTTTTAAAATCAATCCAAGCAAATTTTTTTTTTATCTCCGATATTTATACATACTCACTGGATTAGTCAGACAAACATCAAAACCTCTCAGTAGCTTTATCTTAGTTTTTTTTTTTTTTACAATTACGTTTTACGTACGTTTTAAACTTCTGTAAGATTTCTTTCTTTTTACAAAATACACCAATGCAGGCAGGGGAAGGTGTGTGTGTGTGTGTGTGTGTGTGTGTGTGTGTGTGTGTGTGTGTGTGTGTGTACATATAAGCGTGTTTTCATCTTTTGTGTTTCATGTGTGTGTGTGTGTGTGTGTGTGTGTGCAGGTAAGATAGATAAGGGAGAGTAGAGTGACAGCAACAAGGGTGTTGGGGACGGAGGGCAGCGAGTGAATGTAACGGGGAGGCGGGTGGTTGCAAGGCGGCGGTTGCAAGGATGAGGTGGGGGGGTTACTCTCAGCTGGGGGAGGGGGGCAGTGGCGGCGGGTTGCGGTGGGTGTGTTTGTTTGTTTTTTTGCAGCGGCCCAAGCCGCTTGGTGGCAGTGTTGCCGTGTCGGAGACGGTTGCAGACTTGGTTGGTTGGCTGGTACGTTGGCAGGCTGGTTGGTTGGTTGGTTGGTTGGTTGGTTGGTTGACCGGTTAGGCGCACTCGGCAGTGGACGGAGGGATATTTTTTGGGGGTGGAGGGAGAAGGGAGCTCCCGTTGCCGGCGCACCTTGTCGTTTTCGGTTGTCGTGTTGTCAGGTTGCTTTTTTTTGTTTTCACATCATGTTGTTCTGCAGTGAGTTTACCTCCGAGGAGTTCTCCTCGCCCAGGACCTTGTGGTTCTCGTGTTTGGGGGTCAGAGAGTTGTGGATGTTGAGGGAGTCGTCCTCCTTTGGCGAGGCCTTCACCGGGTCCTCCAGCTTGTTCTGGGAATTAGGATCATCCTATCCAGGGAGGGGTGGAGGTGATAGGTGGTAGATGGTAGGTGGAAGGGGGTGAGGGGGGCAGAAAGTACAGTTAAAACCACGACAAGAGCTTCATGTTCAACTGTGATCCTGGTCAATTTGAAATCTTTTTAAACCCACCAGAACTGGACTTCCTCAAAGACTAAGTTCATCTTTCTTTACACCCATATTGGGCGATTCTGCACCTCACAGTTTACATCCAATGCCAACATTCAGTGCCAACTTAGGTAGTTGTTTGTGTTGCGAGTTGGAAAGGAAGGAAGGAACCCAAACCTTACCTTGACCCTGGTCTGTTCACCTACCGTAGTCGCCATGTACAGAATTTTACAAATGTTAGCACTGGACATGCCAGTGTTTTGCAGAATCGTCCAACATTGATGTTCTTGTGTTGAGATGATGAACTTGGGCTCAAAATGTTTTTGAAGAATCCCAGAGCTCATGTTTTCTCTTGCATCTTCATGCTTTGAAAGAACCACACCAGTGTGTTTCAGGTCCCAGACCACAAATCTGTACTTTACGTTTCTCTCATTCAGAAGTTTTTTGCCAATTATTCCAGGTTGGTTTCCGTGCAGCATGAACATAAATACTCCGACTCGACTTTTGAAACCAGCTTGACACGTCACAGCAGGACAGTAGATCTTTTTTCTACTATGACAAGTCAAAATGTGAGAAAGACCTACAGTATATTTATTCATTCATTTTACATAAGGCCTTATCCTTGTAAGGGTCTAGAGTCAATCAGCTGACATTGGGCAAGGGTACAACCCCGGATGCCACCAAGCGGCAACCTCTGTGGCTGTGAAGTGAAGCCAAAGCGGAAGTGCCAAAAATGCAGTTCCTTGAACCCAGAACCTTCTTGCAGTGCTAACTGTCCCGCATCTACAGTACGAAGCAAGCGTCGTCAGTCAACGAATACATTTTCAAGCTGCACAGAAATCAACAGAAACCAATTGTTTGCAGTATATCTGATTTGTACGACAAGGACCCAAGAACAGAAGCTCTGGTATGATTCTTTAGAGCCTGACGGCAAAACACCATAAAATATTCAACCAAACCAAATTGCAGATATCGTGTCATCACTTTGAGTCGCAGCCATCTCAGCGGTTGATAATCATCACGCTCGGCTGGGCATGTTGTGTTTAGTCGAGGAGACAGTGAGGTGAACTGCATGAGCGCCATCAACCCCACCCTATACCCCCCCCCTCCAACCTCCAACCACTTCTTTTCAGGCAACCCAGGAAGCACATGCACATCCACATGCAACCCCCCCCTCCGCCCGACGTACTGTAAAGATCGCTCATGCAAAACGCCTCAGCTCCTCCTCCTCCTCCTCCTCCATCGAAAACAAAACAAAAAGAAAAATATAATCTCCACCCTTGGTCTTCTATCTGTGAGTACCACCGTCATACATACCCAAGCAGTCACTGAGGGGGAAAAAAGCAAAACGTGTTTTAAGAGGTTTCAATTTAATTCATCTGAATTTAATTAAGGTCAGAGGGAACAAAATTGATTGCGGAGTCCATTTTGGCTCCAGCCTCTTATCCCCCATTAATATTGCATGGCATCATCGACCATGCTGCATCCCGGGGCGCCCGTCACACACGCACACACACTTACAGACAAACACACCATCAAACTGCAGACCCCGAGGCCTGTGCCATTTACAGAAACACACCCTAATTGAATGTTTGTGTTTGAAGTCAATGCCTTTTAGAAAGGAAGAGCAGTGAGAGCATTTACCCGCTGGCTGCTGGCTTAGATAGTAACTTCAGGCAGGACGTGTGGATACGTCACTTCCATGGTTACGGGATAGGGGCCTTCTGTCCTCCCGTCAGCGTGAAACTGGAAAATGTTTTTTCTTTTGTTTGTTTGTTTGTTGGATTTCATAGTTGTGTATAGGTGGAGGGGAGACGGGCGGGCGGGTGGTGGGAGCAGCACAGAGTCACGAGGACTTTAGAGTGGGTGTAATATTTCACGGGGGGAGCGGGGGAACAGAGATAAACAGGGTTCTGATGATGATGATGATGGAGGCACACGGACAGTTCCTAAAGTCCTTTTTTAGGTTTTAGGGGGCAAATAAAACACTTCTTAAAGTCCCTGTGTGTAGATTTTAATGTCATCTTTTATAACGTATATAATAACGGTGTGTGTATGTGTTTGTGTGTAGAAAAATGAGCCATATTTAAATTTAGCTTAGGTGTTTTTTGTTAACCTAAGAATAATCCACCACTTTAAGTCAACTGCCTGAAAGTTTGTAGAGAGGAGAAATCCCTTAAATCACTCGACGAGTAAATATCTTTCCTACTTTTGCTGTATGAAACCAAAATAAAAAGGTTAGATTGCAAAAAAACAGATTCAAAAAGATGCTGAAATATCAACATCATGATGCAGATTCATAAAAAGGTTTAAATTCAGACTTGGTCAGGTTTATTTTTAAAAGATAAAATGCATGATTTTCTGATATATAAATGATAGCTGGAGGTAAATATCTCTGTCCGCTCTCTGTATAAATATGAAGACGTATCATAGAGCGCTGGTTGTCCACAGACGGCGGCACACAGGTTGATAAACCAGCCTGGACATAAACTCTGAGCTCTCCTCCGGCTGGTCCGGATCAGACCAGAATCAGGGTTGACACTTTTTTTGCACACACATGCAAATGTGGTGCAAGAACGCCAAATTTGTGGATGTTAAAAATGAAGCTGGACTTCCTAATTATTAATTATAATTATTATTGGTTTGTGGTTGTTTTTAATCATTCAGTCCTGCAGCTGATTAAATGTGTCGTTTGTTTAAGAGTCCGCACACCTGTGTGTTTGTTGGCTTTTGTCTTTTTAATATTTGGGCACAAACATTTTTAATATTTGTATTGATATGTAAATGAACGTGTGTGTGTGTGTGTGTGTGTGTTGTACTCTTCTTTTCTCTTTGTGTTTGCAGTCAAGATTAGAGTTGCAAAATTATGGGAATTTTCAAAGTTGGAAACTTTCCATGGAAAATAACAGGAATTTATGGGAAAAATTGGAAAAAAGTTGAAGATTGGCACTTAACAGGGAACTTAAATATAGTTCACGTAATCAAGTACACTTGAATATCTGCTATTCCTAAATCACACAGCACACTGCTTACTGCAGGCAATGCTAATTACTACATTTTCCCCAATTTCCTGTGAAAATATCATTAATTCCCATTGAAAGTCTCCAAAATTTCCCACCTTAACTTCCCATGGAAAGCTTCTGGAAACTGTCCAACCCTAGAGGAAGGAGGAGAAGATTTTTAAATGGACTCCTGGCTGAGTCACTAAAAGTGGGACATACACTGCACATATATTCTACTGTTTCCAGACATAACTGGGTGTACACAACACGAGGACCATCTCTCAAACACTGAACTGATGTAAAATCATTTTGTTTGTCTCGAGAGTTTAAAATTCATCCCACATTTTCTTCTAAACTTCTAAACTTTTAACAATCCCCCCTCTGAATACTTCTTTCCTCTGGAAAGTCTTCTGGAGGAAAAGTTTGTGTACGATTTGACTTTCCACAGCAGTGACCGAAAAAACTGAACTGAAGCTGAGCAACAGGAAACAAAACACAACTCAGATCGTCGCTTCAACGCTCGAAGCGTTTCTCAGTATTCTCTGAGCTCAAGTTAAACAAATGACTCATCTTTAAATGCACATTATTCCTGCGCGAGCGCAGCATGTGGACTTCAGGGTCAGTCGAGCTTTTGATCAGAGCTGATTCAATCGATGGAAATTAAATTCTTTTAGGAATTCACCCAGCTCTCCTCGGTCAATTCATTTACTGTGTTGAATTTATTTAGTATTGACCAAAAAGAAAAAAAACAGTTTGCTGCAGAGGAAACTGTGCGGCTGAACTCAGGAAGATTGAGGACGGAAGAGGGTTCGATTTACCACAGCGATGAACGAAGCGTTCTGTTACTGCAGGGAAACATAAGTGCTTTTTGTGTTATTGTTCCGAAATGACTGCTCTGATACGAATGTGTTGTTCTCTGCGAAATTCAGCCGTTTCTCCGCCAACTGCAAGAGCTCTTCTTGTTTCATACGTTGCCTTGGTGTGTGTGGTCAACAGTTTTCTTGCTGCAGGACTGATGCCGTTTTTAAGTGTTTATGATTTGGAGGGTTTGTACCTCCAGGCTCTTTTAATGTGTTTTAAAGGGCGCGTTCACACAATTTTTATGTACACAAATCAACCGTGTACCCGTGAACAGACTTTGATGTATGAAATGGGTGGAGCTCCTCTTTAAAATTGATTTTTAAAGATCTGAACTTGTTTTTTAACGCAGTGTATGTAAGATTTACACGGCTCTTTATGCATAAATTGATATTTTTTCTGAAAATATAACCTGTATTGGCATTTTGTTTGAATCTTTATCAGCTTAAACTGGAGATCATAATTATTTTTGAGGCTTTTCCACAAGAAAAGAGGACGGAGAAGAGCGACGACATGCAGCGAATGGCTGCAGGACCCAGCTTTGGTACGTGGAGTTCCACCTGGTGAGCTACTGGGGCCCCCTAAGTTTTTATATATTTACTAAACTGATGTACCGTTTTGTGTGTTTTCATGTATTCGTGGAGCAGGGGTTGTAAGACTCGGATTGATCTGCCTAGAGCTGAGAAAAGGTGATTGACAGGGCCACAGTAACAATGAGAGAGCTGTTTGAAGGGGAGAGGAAGAGGAAGGGGCGGGACTATCTGACGTTTGGTCTTACCTCACAGTCGGACTCCTCTTTGGTCTTACACTCCCAGGTGTATCTGCTCATGGTTTTCTGAGGGGAGGGGGATGGGGGGGCAAAGGGTTATACTCCTCAAAACCAAAAACAAGGCATCCTCAGAGAGAGAAGAAGAGAGCGAGAGCGATCGAAGAGGACAGAGATGAGCGGGAGGAGCGAGAGATCAGACAATACAGAGAGATTGAGTAACAAGAAAGATGGAGGCAGACAGGAAGA
This sequence comes from Collichthys lucidus, assembly GCA_004119915.2. NCBI lineage: Eukaryota > Metazoa > Chordata > Actinopteri > Sciaenidae > Collichthys > Collichthys lucidus. The sequence continues at coordinate 32,049,382 of CM014091.1, forward strand.
GATAGAAGCAGACAGATAAAATAGAGTGAGAGAGACAGAGATCAGCAGTAGGAGTAAAAGTAGACTTCCTTTCAGGCGACAGCTGATATTCCCAGCTGGCAAAAAAGCATCTCTGAGGTAGAAACCGACTCTCTGCTGCAGTCTGGCCACTGTAAATACAAGTTTGGATATTTCTGGAGAGGCTCTCCATCGTTGACACCGGCTATTAGTTTAGGGGGTGGAGTGGAGGTTATTTGGTTTATTAGTGGGTATATTTTTGGGAGGGGAATTGGTGAGGTGGTATGGCTTTTGGTCTTTGAACATGTGTTGGAAAATAAACCTGGGCTGAATAGTAGCTGCAAATCTCTTCTGATTGACACATGTGGACCATGCCGATTAAGACTAAAGGCTGTCAGGCAGAGTTTACAGCAAAAATATGTTTTTATGACTTTGTTTCCTTTGACTGACTTCACTAGTTTATCATCCTTTAGCATTTTATCGAATCCGCTTAGCAAATTCTTTCAGATCAATCCGTTGAGCTTCTAGGTTGTCTTTCATTTTTAATTTTTAGATATGTGAAATGATTCGTTCATGGACTGGATTTAACGCTGAAGCAGAGACATTTTTTCGAGGGACAGCAAGCTCAAACTGTCTTTTTTTAGTTTAAATGACTATACAGGGGGCGGTCGGTAGCGTAGTGGGCTAAGTGGCCGCCCCGTGTGTGGAGGTTGTAGTCCTCGCTGCAGCTGGCCCCTTTTCGAATCCCGCATCGGACGAACAATTTACTGCGTGTCACTCCTTCTCTCTCTGCTTCCTGTCTATCTTCAGCTGTGCTATCAATAAAGGCCAAAAAAATATACAGGTATCTGACCATGCAGTGAGTAGAGTTTTGTATGAAACATGCTAACAAAGTTTCCATTTGTCTGTTTGTGCTTTCTGGTCATTCAAAAGAGCAACACGAGATAAAAGGTTTGTAACAGATCTTTTGTAGCCTCGGATCTGGAAACCAGATTCTTCAAAACTCAACAATACTTGTTATTTAAACACACAGAGTGTGTATTTCCTTCCTCATAAAACATTAGTGAAGCTCCCTAGCAAGCTTATAATATGTTTGAAACCACATAACCAAGGTCACGGTCAAAAACACAGGAGGTGCTAAAACAACCATTTAGAGCATTTACAGGTACTATTCAATCCAGTGTATGAGTGGGGATTTTGTGACGTATAGGTGATGTTAGAAAGTTGAGGTTGCACAGATGTTGTTAGGAGGTGGAGATGGACAGATTCTCTTTTTAGACTTCTTGTCCGTCGGGGGGAGTGAAATGGTATTCGGTTACATCGCTACGTCTAAAACTGTTGAGCGAGCATGAAGGATGTTAGAATTATAGACGAAGCTGCTTCACACGTGAACAAAACTACTGATGGAGCAGTTAGAGGGTGGTACCACATCCTAAAAAAACAAAAACAAACTCAGTTGTAGCACTACGACTACCCATGCTGCTACAACTGTAGCGGTGGCCGCTACTAGCTACCCCATGCTTCAGTTAGTAAGGCACCTGTCGGCTCTGCCACCAGGTGTTGCATCTCAGATGTTTATCCTGATGAACCCCGTCCAAAGCATCCTGTGACCGTTAGCTTACCTGTTTGTAACCCCCCCCACCCAACCAATAAAACCAATCCCTCCCGACAACAACACCCATTTTCAGGATAAACAAGTCAAGCAAGACATTTAGTTCAGAAGGGAACATTAGATCTGTAAACAGACAGCAAAGCAGAGCTGCGATGGCTCGCTAACATGGCCTCCCGGGGTGGCACATGTTGGCGACAGAGCAAGGACGCCATGGCACACCGATGCAAGAGGTGATTAAAGAGAGAGCAGGTTAGAAAAAGACGGGGAGCGGGGAGGGCGAGAGGTTGGAGTGTGGGAGTCTTCTCTTAGTTAAAGCCAAGGTGCTATTTTAGCTTTGAGGACAGTCACTTAGTCTGCAGAGTTTACACGGGAACGGATTCAAACGGATTCAAACACTGAGCGTTTTCTCTCTGCCACTGTTTCTTCAGCCAAAATAAGCTGGCAGGATGTTGCGTGATATTGCTTATTTAAAGATTTAAGACTGAACAGTCATTGTGATCTCCCGTGTTTGTTTTGCTATCACCTTCGGAGTACGATCAATAAGCAATCAACCGGGGGGAACCAAGACTTGTCCGCCGTTGCAAGCATGGTATCCTGCTTGGAAAGGGCTCAGTCACTCCTTGCATTGTAAGGAGGGCTGCAAAGGGCTCCAACAATGGTATGCAAGGATTGACTGAGCCCTTTCCAAGCATGATACCATGAAATGGTATGCATAGACAGTCATTCCTTGCATAGAACTGTTACAGCCCTTTGCAAGCATGGTACCGTTGTTACGGTACATACATACCCTCCTGTCAATGGGTACTGGGTTGGGTTGAGTATGAAGGGAACTTTTACACTTCTAAATGTATTCCAGGGAGCCATTTCTGTATGAACGTCAACTATGAGACCCTGAAAACCTGCTTAATAATATATATAAATCCACCACAGTGAGACTTCATGGTCAGGCACCATCATATCTTAGAGATCTCGTAGTACCCTATCACCTAACTAGAACAGTGTGCCCTCAGGGTGCAGGGTTCTTTCTGTAGTCTCCAAAGGTGGAGAACCTTCAGCTATCAAGCTCCTGTTCTGTGGAACCAGCTTCCAGGTTTAAAGGAAGTTTTTCCTTGCCACTGTCACCGAGTGCTTGCTCATGGTGGGAATTGTTGGGTCAAGTACAGTTTAGACGTGCTCTATATGAGATAACTTGTGACTTGTCTGCGCTGCGTTACCTCAGAGCAGGAAGGAAGTTTGACTTCCAGCAAAAAATGTTTAATCTATAAAGAAAATGGATGGAATATTAAATCTGGTTCGAGATTCCTCAAATGTGAAGATTTACTCTTTGGGTTTTTGGACTGCGATGGACAAAGTTCCACTGAAGTTTTATAAACTACGCAAGTAACTGGTATTTCCCTGAAACTACATAAAGGATCTATGAATTCAAAAGTTCTTTACGTTATTAATAACTTTATTGATCTGTGTGTCTAAAATATGAAGCCGTTCATGTGCATGCTCGAGAAAACTCCCGCCGTCCTCTCCGCCTCGCACTCCGACTCCGCCCATCCCCGTCCTTAGCGTTCCACACCTCGGAGTATCGGAGAATATTCTCATGCCCATGCATTAGGGGAAGGGGGAAGGGAGGGGAGTCCAGGCAGGGGGAGATGCAGAAGAAGGGGTGAGAGAGAGAGAGACAGAGAGAGGCGAGAACCACGTTACCTGACAGATAATGTTATCATAGTAAGCCAATGCACGGGCATGAGGGACGTTAGGAGGGGTGTCGCACAGTTTCCTTACATTTGGGTGGGAGCCCTCAGCGATGGTGGACAGCGAGAAATTATCATTGTGCTGCTCCGATGTAGGCCGGTACTTACTGCTGGGCGTCAGAAGATGGATGGATGGACGTGAGAGGGAGGAGGGGACGTGGAAAGTAAAGTAGAAGAAAAGAGGAAGGAGAGATTTGAAAGAAAGTGAGAATAAGAGGAGTTTAAAGAGGTGGAAAAGAAGGAGGCAGGAGATGAAGATGTAAAGAAAGAGAAGAATGGACGTTTAGGAGACAAGGAAGATGGAAAACAGGGTCACATGGGGAGAGAGGAGGTTTAGAAAGATGCAGGAGGATCCAGGAGGAGGAGAAAAGACACAAAGAGATGAATGGAGAGACATCAGGGAACAAAGAGGGGGCGAGAAGAGGGACAAATTTAGGAAGAGAGGTTACATTGTCGAAGGAGAGACAGAGGAAAGAAAAAGGAAGGGTGGGGAGAAAAAAAGCAAGAAAGCAGCATTAGTTAGACAGCAAGTTTACGTCTTTCCGTTTGTGGAGAGGCAAACAGAGAAAAAAGACATTTTATCTGTGATGCAACAAACTGTGACGCGAGAAATGCCGGGACTGACTTTTAGTGGTTGGTGAAATAAAAGGCTGAAAGACAGACGCCGAGCTGGACTGACTGCTGCTGGACTAGTCAGTGATGTAACCAGAACAAATACTCGAGTACAGCTGAACACAGTGGGAGTACTGATCATCTGGACGGCCTCTTGAAAACTCGGCGTACCACTTTAAAACAGATAAACTGACTTTCCTTTCGTCTCGTCGGGGGAAGCCGGAGTTCCCTCTTGACTGTGTTCGACTGAACTCTTTGAATTTCTTCATCTCCGACTCCTCAGAGAGACGAGATGTTTGTCTCAGGGACCGAATGAAACAATAACTTTGACACGAGCGTCACGGATTTGTCTTCGCTCTTCATGCTGTCACATACAAACCTTTACTCTGAACATTTTAAAGACACCAAAAAGCATCAGCCGCCCTCCAAACGCCTCTTTTTTCTCTCTCTCTCCCCGTCTCATGTCTTCACTCCCCCGTCGTATCTATAGTTAAAGAGGCCGTGATCTACTTCCTCTCTCTGATCCTCGTGCGAGCTTCCATATTTATATTTCATGAGCGCCGTGACGGGACAGTCAGAGACGACAGAGAGACAGACGGAGAAATCTGTTTTCCCGTCAACACACGTCAAACTCTAACACCAGAAACCAGCTTTGGACCTCTCACTCTGCTGACTTTTTGTGGATACAACAAGAAATAGTCCATCAAACAAAAGACATATTAATTAGTGAGATTTAGAGCTGCAGATGAAGAAATATAAATGAATAAACACATTCTTAAAGATTATTTTTGTATTTCTACATTTATTTATTTATTTATGTGTCACAGGAAGTGCCAAAAAAACCTGCAGTTCCTCTAACGTCCACTCGAGGCTGGCTCCAGAAGTGAGTCAGTCTCCATAAGTCCCCATGTTTCACAGCAGAAATAAACATGTTTACAGCCTGGTACAAAAAACAGTTTTGGTCTCTGTAGCTAATTTCCCCGTTCATGACAACTGTACTGAGGGTGAATTTATATACAACTCACCTGTTCACGTTATATTAAGGCTTAAAGTTATGCAGGATTAAGAGCGTGGACGCTTTGATTGACAGGTGGGTGTGGTTACAGGTGGCTTATTAGAGCACCCAGGCCTCAGTCGACCATGCACGTTGTATGTGCAACACCAGCTGCCGTAAACGTGGCAAATTCCCCTCGGCCGCCACATAGCGTTAGTCCTGACGTTACATACAACGTAAAAATACAGAAATGGGCTTTTTTCCGTTGATATTTTTATTCTTGGTTCGTACATTTTCCTCCTTCATCGGTATGTTAGGTTTTTGTTTCTTTGTGCTAAGCTAAGAAAATTAGGTCGTGTTCAGATTTTTTTTTTTTGCAAAACAATGGCACAAAAAACTTGAACCAGATGTTTCAGCAAGTGCCTCCAAAAAAAATGAGACAGCGGGAGGTCAGGGTGGGCGGACGGATCGACGGGAGGCGATCGATGTGCGACCACGATTGTTACCGGACAATGGAGGTTTTTTTTCTAACCGTGACTTTGTGTTTGATTCATCGTAAACCACGATGAAGACGTCGGCCTGTCGACGGAGCGTCGGAGGACGCGGATGAAACAAACGTCTTTTTCTTTCAGAGCAGGATGTTTGGTCTGAGCTCGACTGCGGCAGAGTGTGTGTTCATGAGCCTCGTCACACTCAGTGTGTCACGCCGAGCTTTTTCCTCCATCACCACCCTCTCTCTCTCTCTCTCTCTCTCTCTCTCTCTCTCTCCTCTCTCTCTCTCTCTCTCTCTCTCTCTTCACTTTCTCTTCTCCTGCAACAGTGTCTCCTTCCTCCTCCTCCTCCACCTTCCTCACCCTGCCCTCCTTTCCCGTCACCCTCCTCTTCCTCCTTTTCGATTTCTTCACGCCGACCACTTGATGAGGCTTTCTCTTTCATGCTGCACCCTGCTGCTGCTGCACACACACCCCTCAGGTCGCACAGCTGTATGTAGGTCAACCCCGCCTCCCCCTGGTTCCTCCCCTCCCTCCCTCCTCCCTCCTCCCTCCACCTCCTGTTCAGACTGCCCTACTTTCAGCTGGATCCAATGACATCACCCTTTTTCAATTTCTGCTTGCTAGCGTTAAGGCTACAACCGACTGCACCACCGTTCCCACTTCTCGCCATCATCACCTTCGTCGCCCCGTAATCTCGTTCCACCGATAACCTTCCCCCGTGCAGCTAAAAATAGAGCCTGTGAGCGCGGGAGCTGGTGTTGAGGATTTGGGTCCTTCGGTTCACATTTGCATCCGCAGGCTGTTGCTCATCCACGACGGCTCTGTTGCTAGGGAGGCAGCCGCTGAAACACACCGGCACTGCCGAAATCAACGCCGCCACAGTGACCTCCACCCTCCACTGCTTTTTATATTCAGCCCAGTCCTTCAGTCTGTCAGATTTCTGGATGGTTCTCCGCCACATACATGAATGTTAATTAAGAGCCTGCCGTCATGCTCAGTGATGAACAGTTTGATTAAAGCCGGATTCAGCTTCTTTAACTTCAGGACGAGGCTCGAGGGATGACTTTTTTTTTTTTTGTCATATTTCACGAGGAAGGCAACAAAACTAAAAGCAGATGTGGTCAAAGATTTTCAAGAGTTTCAAGAGTTTCAAGTCTGCGTAAAGGCAAATCTGAGATTTCTTTCAAAACACAATAAATATGTTGCTGAACACACGTGAAAAGCCTTGAGGAGTTATAGGATCAGTTTTCAGTCTGAGGATTTTGTGGGCGGTCCTTAAAGGGCGGCTCGATGACACGCTGAGGCCGCCCTGAGCAGAGAGATGAATTCATCTTCAAGTTCAAGGGTTCAAGGTGTTGATGATCCACCATCAGGGCTAAAACATAGAATTAAATTAACATATAGGATCTACAGGAATCATAAAATTAGATTTCACGGCTGGGTATCCTTTATAAAGTGGCAGTGCAGAGACTATGAAGTTATGTATAATACTCACATTCGATACAGCATCGAGCTCAAATGCTATTACACAGAACTTTAGTGCTGGAGCCAGAGCACGATGTTAACGATGCTCCTATTAAACAAATCATACATTTTTATTTTATGCTGATTTCTTTTAGTATTTCAGTTAGTTGTGCAGTCGACCTACAGGATGCACAAACCTCATCTCAGCTGATGCTTTTTGGTGTGTCTTTAAATTTTAAATCTGTTTTTAACACAAATAAATTCATATGTTTATTTTATTTAGAAATTAGATTCGGTATCAGCAGATTCTCTCTAATAAAATGACTTTTTGAAGTTTGAGTTCATCTCTGTCTCTGGGCTTTGTAAAATGTTTCTACAGATCCGGTGGAGCCCGATCCTCCTCTAAACATCCTGACCCTCTGCTGGTTTCTTTTTTTTTTCTTCCGTCTGCTCTGTCATCTGCTTTTCTGCCGGCTGCTCGCCATCAGCTCTCCACGCCGCCCCTCCCGCCTCCTTCCTTCCTCGTCTCCTCCTGCATTCCTTCATTGTCTTCCTCACTTATTCGCTTCCTATTTCGGCAGATCTACCCTCCTCCTCCTCCTCCTCCTCCTCCTCCTCCTCGGTCCCTCAGACTATTCTTTTATCACCCATCCCCCCCTCCCATCCTCCATCCTCCTCTTCCATCTGTGTATTTTTTCGCCGCTAATATCTCGAATGACGGATGATTCAAAACTGCAGCGTCACCTTAACGACGTTACTTGCATATAAATCTGATGTGTGCTCAATGCTTTGATGCATTTATCAATATTTTGATATTTGAATTGTCACTACAGCAGCAAATCGTTTCTGTTCCTGTGAGGCATTAAAACCGGCGCAGACGCTGAGACGTGTCTGCATGCTGGGATCGTGTACGTGTTGATGAGAGAAGCTCGATCCCTGTCGCGCGTCCTCGACAAGACGCCGAACATCTTCCGCCTGAGTCACTCTCGAGTGATTCTCGCCTGAAACCGTGAGAGGAAGTTATTTCTTCTCGTCTTTCTCTCGACACATGCTGGTGCCTTTTCTTCTTTCATGTTCATGTTTCACAGAGAAGCTTCTTCCCGTCGTGCTCTGTCACGGTCACCCTCTGTTTGCTCCTGCTCGTTTTCACACATCTAAACACTTTCAAATATTTAATTAAGACTTGAACAGAGCTGTTGTAGACTTTCCCCTCTTTAGATCCTAAATCATCCATTAAATGAAACAATCTGAGCCGGGAATAAATCACTCTGCAGTCTGTGACCGGCTGCAATTCGACTTCTGCATTTAAAGGTTTTCAGTCTGGGAGCCACTTGTGTAGTTTCACCTTCACGTTTAGTGACCTGAACCTGGAGGAGGGAGGTGCCGCTGGTCCATCTTCGCCCTACAAGGTTGGGATAATAATTTTCATACTACCGTTTGTTGACTTTGTTGAGCTTAAGCTTGAATTCCTGTTGACATTTGGATCCGATCACGATGTTTCACAAGACAAATCTGAGCCGCATGCTCACTCTCTCTGTACTTCAGCACTATTGTCCCACTCTAAGGCCTATTCCTAGACACGGATTGAATTTCAGAGAGCGTCTTCAAAACTTCTTTTTCACCGTCTCTCTCTCTCATCGACCGCTCTGTCTTCACACGAGCCGGGGCAACAGTTTTGCCAGCCTCGGAAACAAAGCGTTTCTCATTCAGTCTTTAACATTGACGGGAGTAATGTACCGCAGTCGAGACTCCGAGTGTCTGCTTGGTAACCGATAATAAATCTGCTGCACCAAGAAAGCCTTTGAGCAAAACTAAAGACTTTAGTTTCTTTAGTTTAGTTGGATTGATCTTTTAAACTCAGACGAATAAGTCCACCGATTCAAAGACGAGTGTGCAGAAGATCTTGGAGTTTACTGAAAACAAATCCAGGGAGCGTGAAAGTAAAAGACTAAACAACAATTTATGTTCATGCTTTTACTTTGTTAACTGGAGTGAATCACGCCCGATGGGAGCCTCACCTGCGCTTGCGCAGCTTCTTGTTCTCCGTCTTGAGCACGTGGAGCTTCTTGGCGAAGCACACAATGATCATGAAGAGCAGCAGGACCACCAGAGCCGAGGCGCCCACGGCCAGGCACATCACCTGGAACTCGGTCACCACCGACTCGCAGTGAGCGCCCTTGTGCCAGATGTAATCCTGGACGTTACATCTAGAAAGAGAAAGGAGGCGGGGTCAGTTCATCTTCGAGATTCTGTGACATGCTCGGACTGACGTGAAACATTTGCTTGAGTTTTGTTTTGTTTCCTCTCTGACTAAATGAAATCTCCTCGGTGTGAAACGTCTTCATGTTTAACTTGTTTTGATGTTGTTACATAACTCTTTAGTGTGAGGTAATAAACCGCAGGCTTCGACGTCGCTTCAATCCAAAATGGAAACGTCATCACTTTGTGCGTCTGAAAATAGAACAAGAAGAAAAAAAGAAGCACCCCGAGGCGTTTTTTTTTTCCCGCCTATAAACATGCACACAAATCCAGGCCGCGTCGAAGATACACAAACACAATCGTAAAAGACATTAATAAGATCTAACGTAACGCATATGGGCCTCCGTGTGTGGATGTACATTAACGGGACACACGCGGTCACCATCTGAGTCCCAGACTCCCTGCGTGGCTGTTTGGCAGAGTGCGGCGTCTGCCCCGGGACATAAACGAGAGAGGCAGATGGCTTCGTCTACAGACTGTTTGGGGTGTAAAACGGCAAAATCTATTTCACCGCTTAACGAGACTATAACTCTGCGGAGCGACGCCGTTTCTCCGTCACATGAGTGGAAGAATGTGCGGCTGTGGATTGTTCTCTCTGCACGAGCAAAGGACTTTTTTTAAAGTAGGTCTGTTTTCCCGTTGAACAAAGTGACGCACCAACCAACAGGCCAAAAAATTCAGAGGGACGACGGAGAGCAACGAAGCAATTAACTGTGTCAACCTCACACTCACCCTAACGGAGTCTTTAATGATTCACCTCATGTGTCCCCACAATGAGACTCGTTAAGCAGACTGTGTCCCCACATCATGAGTGCTACAAACACACACACACACACACACTGATGAGGTGGTGTGAAGTGAATGGAGGTGTCGGGGCGTATGGTCACCGGCTACATTCTCTACATGCTAAGCAGCACTTCTTTCACCGGCTGACTTCCTGTATCCTTCCTGAATCCTCGACGCTTTTATTTTGCCAGCTGAAGAGAAAAAACGCTGGCAACGAGCCCGGGAGACATTTTGAGTGTGTGGGCATAAGTGAGACAGAAAAAAAAAAAGGAGGAGGAGGGAGAAGAAGAAGAAAGAGAGAGAGAGAGATGATGCCTGATATCACTTTTTCAAGGAGACTTCAATGCACTCAACCTCCGAGCAATTTCGTGTCCGTACAAAGAAGAGGTTTATATAAGTCAGTCAGACGGAGGGAGGGAGGGGA
>CM014091.1:32059893-32074893 GCA_004119915.2 Collichthys lucidus
TCCCTCCCTCCCTCCGTCTGACTGACTTATATAAACCTCTTCTTTGTACGGACACGAAATTGCTCGGAGGTTGAGTGCATTGAAGTCTCCTTGAAAAAGTGATATCAGGCATCATCTCTCTCTCTCTTTCTTCTTCTTCTCCCTCCTCCTCCTCCTTTTTTTTTTTTTCTGTCTCACTTCATGCCCACACACTCAAAATGTCTCCCGGGCTCGTTGCCAGCGTTTTTTCTCTTCAGCTGGCAAAATAAAAGCGTCGAGGATTCAGGAAGGATACAGGAAGTCAGCCGGTGAAAGAAGTGCTGCTTAGCATGTAGAGAATGTAGCCGGTGACCATACGCCTCATCAGTGTGTGTGTGTGTGTGTTTGTAGCACTCATGATGTGGGGACACAGTCTGCTTAACGAGTCTCATTGTGGGGACACATGAGGTGAATCATTACAGACTCCGTTAGGGTGAGTGTGAGGTTGACACAGTTAAATGCTTCGTTGCTCTCCGTCGTCCCTCTGAATTATTTGGCCTGTTGGTCTCGTGCAGAGAGAACAATCCACAGCCGCACATTCTTCCACTCATGTGACGGAGAAACGGCGTCGCTCCGCAGAGTTATAGTCTCGTTAAGCGGTGAAATAGATTTTGCCGTTTTACACCCCAAACAGTCTGTAGACGAAGCCATCTGCCTCTCTCGTTTACGTCCCGGGGCAGACGCCGCACTCTGCCAAACAGCCACGCAGGGAGTCTGGGACTCAGATGGTGACCGCGTGTGTCCCGTTAATGTACATCCACACACGGAGGCCCATATGCGTTACGTTAGATCTTATTAATGTCTTTTACGATTGTGTTTGTGTATCTTCGACGCGGCCTGGATTTGTGTGCATGTTTATAGGCGGGAAAAAAAAACGCCTCGGGGTGCTTCTTTTTTTCTTCTTGTTCTATTTTCAGACGCACAAAGTGATGACGTTTCCATTTTGGATGAAAGCGACGTCGAAGCCTGCGGTTTATTACCTCACACTAAAGATTTATGTAACAACATCAAAACAAGTTTTTAGAGCTAAACATGAAGCCGAGGAGATTTCATTTAGTCAGAGAGGAAACAAAACAAAACTCAAGCAAATGTTTCACTTCAGTCCGAGCATGTCACAGAATCTCGAAGATGAACTGACTCCGCCTCCTTTCTCTTTCTAGATGTAACGTCCAGGATTACATCTGGCACAAGGGCGCTCGCTGCGAGTCGGTGGTGACCGAGTTCCAGGTGATGTGCCTGGCCGTGGGCGCCTCGGCTCTGGTGGTCCTGCTGCTCTTCATGATCATTGTGTGCTTCGCCAAGAAGCTCCACGTGCTCAAGACGGAGAACAAGAAGCTGCGCAAGCGCAGGTGAGGCTCCCATCGGGCGTGATTCGCTCCAGTTAACAAAGTAAAAGCATGAACATAAATTGTTGTTTAGTCTTTTACTTTCACGCTCCCTGGATTTGTTTCCAGTAAACTCCAAGATCTTCTGCACACTCGTCTTTGAATCGGTGGATTCATTCGTCTGAGTTTAAAAGATCAATCCAACTAAACTAAAGAAACTAAAGTCTTTAGTGTTTTGCTCAAAGGCTTTCTGGTGCAGCAGATTTATTATCGGTTACCAAGCAGACACTCGGAGTCTCGACTGCGGTACATTACTCCCGTCAATGTTAAAGACTGAATGAGAAACGCTTTGTTTCCGAGGCTGGCACAAACTGTTGCCCCGGCTCGTGTGAAGACAGAGCGGTCGATGAAGAGAGAGAGACGGTGAAAAAGAAGTTTTGAAGACGCTCTCTGAAATTCAATGTTGTCTAGGAATAGGCCTTAGAGTGGGACAATAGTGCTGAAGTACAGAGAGAGTGAGCATGTGGCTCAGATTTGTCTTGTGAAACATCGTGATCGGATCCAAATGTCAACAGGAATTCAAGCTTAAGCTCAACAAAGTCAACAAACGGTAGTATGAAAATTATTATCCCAACCTTGTAGGGCGAAGATGGACCAGCGGCACCTCCCTCCTCCAGGTTCACGTCACTAAACGTGAAGGTGAAGCTACACAAGTGGCTCCCAGACTGAAAACCTTTAAATGCAGAAGTCGAATTGCAGCCGGTCACAGACTGCAGAGTGATTTATTCCCGGCTCAGATTGTTTCATTTAATGGATGATTTAGGATCTAAAGAGGGGAAAGTCTACAGCAGCTCTGTTCAAGTCTTAATTAAATATTTGAAAGTGTTTAGATGTGTGAAAACGAGCAGAGGGTGACCGTGACAGAGCACAACGGGAAGAAGCTTCTCTGTGAAACATGAACATGAAAGAAGAAAAGGCACGAGCATGTGTCGAGAGAAAGACGAGAAGAAATAACTTCCTCTCACGGTTTCAGGCGAGAATCACTCGAGAGTGACTCAGGCGGAAGATGTTCGGCGTCTTGACGAGGACGCGCGACAGGGATCGAGCTTCTCTCATCAACACGTACACGATCCCAGCATGCAGACACGTCTCAGCGTCTGCGCCGGTTTTAATGCCTCACAGGAACAGAAACGATTTGCTGCTGTAGTGACAATTCAAATATCAAAATATTGATAAATGCATCTCAGCATTGAGCACACGAATCAGATTTATATGCAAGTAACGTCGTAAAGGTGACGCTGCAGTTTTGAATCATCCGTCATTCGAGATATTAGCGGCGAAAAAATACACAGATGGAAGAGGAGGATGGAGGATGGGAGGGGGGGATGGGTGATAAAAGGATAGTCTGAGGGACCGAGGAGGAGGAGGAGGAGGAGGAGGAGGAGGAGGAGGGTAGATCTGCCGAAATAGGAAGCGAATAAGTGAGGAAGACAATGAAGGAATGCAGGAGGAGACGAGGAAGGAAGGAGGCGGGAGGGGCGGCGTGGAGAGCTGATGGCGAGCAGCCGGCAGAAAAGCAGATGACAGAGCAGACGGAGGAAAAAAAAAGAAACCAGCAGAGGGTCAGGATGTTTAGAGGAGGATCGGGCTCCACCGGATCTGTAGAAACATTTTACAAAGCCCAGAGACAGAGATGAACTCAAACTTCAAAAAGTCATTTTATTAGAGAGAATCTGCTGATACCGAATCTCATTTCTAAATAAAATAAACATATGAATTTATTTGTGTTAAAAACAGATTTAAAATTTAAAGACACACCAAAAAGCATCAGCTGAGATGAGGTTTGTGCATCCTGTAGGTCGACTGCACAACTAACTGAAATACTAAAAGAAATTAGCATAAAATAAAAATGTATGATTTGTTTAATAGGAGCATCGTTAACATCGAGCTCTGGCTCCAGCACTAAAGTTCTGTGTAATAGCATTTGAGCTCGATGCTGTATCGAATGTGAGTATTATACATAACATTATAGTCTCTACACTGCCACTTTATAAAGGATACCCAGCCGTGAAATCTAATTTTATGATTCCTGTAGATCCTATATGTTAATTTAATTCTATGTTTTAGCCCTGATGGTGGATCATCAACACCTTGAACCCTTGAACTTGAAGATGAATTCATCTCTCTGCTCAGGGCGGCCTCAGCGTGTCATCGAGCCGCCCTTTAAGGACCGCCCACAAAAATCCTGAGACTGAAAACTGATCCTATAACTCCTCAAGGCTTTTCACGTGTGTTCAGCAACATATTTATTGTGTTTTGAAAGAAATCTCAGATTTGCCTTTACGCAGACTTGAAACTCTTGAAAATCTTTGACCACATCTGCTTTTAGTTTTGTTGCCTTCCTCGTGAAATATGACAAAAAAAAAAAAAGTCATCCCTCGAGCCTCGTCCTGAAGTTAAAGAAGCTGAATCCGGCTTTAATCAAACTGTTCATCACTGAGCATGACGGCAGGCTCTTAATTAACATTCATGTATGTGGCGGAGAACCTCCAGAAATCTGACAGACTGAAGGACTGGGCTGAATATAAAAAGCAGTGGAGGGTGGAGGTCACTGTGGCGGCGTTGATTTCGGCAGTGCCGGTGTGTTTCAGCGGCTGCCTCCCTAGCAACAGAGCCGTGGTGGATGAGCAACAGCCTGCGGATGCAAATGTGAACCGAAGGACCCAAATCCTCAACACCAGCTCCCGCGCTCACAGGCTCTATTTTTAGCTGCACGGGGGAAGGTTATCGGTGCAACGAGATTACGGGGCGACGAAGGTGATGATGGCGAGAAGTGGGAACGGTGGTGCGGTCGGTTGTAGCCTTAACGCTAGCAAGCAGAAATTGAAAAAGGGTGATGTCATTGGATCCAGCTGAAAGTAGGGCAGTCTGAACAGGAGGTGGAGGGAGGGAGGGAGGGAGGGGAGGAACCAGGGGGAGGCGGGGTTGACCTACATACAGCTGTGCGACCTGAGGGGTGTGTGTGCAGCAGCAGCAGCAGGGTGCAGCATGAAAGAGGAAGCCTCATCAAGTGGTCGGCGTGAAGAAATCGAAAAGGAGGAAGAGGAGGGTGACGGGAAAGGAGGGCAGGGTGAGGAAGAAGGTGGAGGAGGAGGAGGAAGGAGACACTGTTGCAGGAGAAGAGAAAGTGAAAGAGAGAGAGAGAGAGAGAGAGAGGGTGGTGATGGAGGAAAAAGCTCGGCGTGACACACTGAGTGTGACGAGGCTCATGAACACACACTCTGCCGCAGTCGAGCTCAGACCAAACATCCTGCTCTGAAAGAAAAAGACGTTTGTTTCATCCGCGTCCTCCGACGCTCCGTCGACAGGCCGACGTCTTCATCGTGGTTTACGATGAATCAAACACAAAGTCACGGTTAGAAAAAAAAAACTCCATTGTTCGGTAACAATCGTGGTCGCACATCGACCGCCTCCCGTCGATCCGTCCGCCCACCCTGACCTCCCGCTGTCTCATTTTTGGAGGCACTTGCTGAAACATCTGGTTCAAGTTTTTTGTGCCATTGTTTTGCAAAAAAAAAAAATCTGAACACGACCTGATTTTCTTAGCTTAGCACAAAGAAACAAAAACCTAACATACCGATGAAGGAGGAAAATGTACGAACCAAGAATAAAAATATCAACGGAAAAAAGCCGATTTCTGTATTTTTTTACGTTCATCTATTTATTTATCTGTTCGTGCATCTGGGTGTAACGTCAGGACTAACGCTATGTGGCGGCGGAGGGGAATTTGCCACGTTTACAGCACCTGGTGTTGCACATACAAGGTGCATGGTCGACTAAGGCCCGGGTGCTCTAATAAGCCACCTGTAACCACACCCACCTGTCAATCAAAGCGTCCACGCTCTTAACCTGCATAACTTTAAGCCTTAATATAATGTGAACAGGTGAGTTGTATATAAATTCACCCTCAGTACAGTTGTCATGAACGGGGAAATTAGCTACAGAGACCAAAACTGTTTTTTGTACCAGGCTGTAAACATGTTTATTTCTGCTGTGAAACATGGGGACTTATGGAGACTGACTCACTTCTGGAGCCAGCCTCAAGTGGACGTTAGAGGAACTGCAGTTTTTTTTGGCACTTCCTGTGACACATAAATAAATGAATAAATGTAGAAATACAAAAATAATCTTTAAGAATGTGTTTATTCATTTATATTTCTTCATCTGCAGCTCTAAATCTCACTAATTAATATGTCTTTTGTTTGATGGACTATTTCTTGTTAGCTGCTATTTTGTATCCACAAAAAGTCAGCAGAGTGAGAGGTCCAAAGCTGGTTTCTGGTGTTAGAGTTTGACGAGTGTTGATGGGAAAACAGATTTCTCCGTCTGTCTCTCTGTCGTCTCTGACTGTCCCGTCATGGCGCTCATGAAATATAAATATGGAAGCACGAGGATCAGAGAGAGGAAGTAGATCACAGCCTCTTTAACTATAGATACGACGGGGGAGTGAAGACATGAGACGGGGAGAGAGAGAGAAAAAAGAGGCGTTTGGAGGGAGGCTGATGCTTTTTGGTGTCTTTAAAATGTTCAGAGTAAAGGTTTGTATGTGACAGCATGAAGGGGGAAGAAAGAGGAGACAAATCTGTGACGCTCGTGTCAAAGTTATTGTTTCATTCGGTCCCTGAGACAAACATCTCGTCTCTCTGAGGAGTCGGAGATGAAGAAATTCAAAGAGTTCAGTCGAACACAGTCAAGAGGGAACTCCGGCTTCCCCCGACGAGACGAAAGGAAAGTCAGTTTATCTGTTTTAAAGTGGTACGCCGAGTTTTCATCAGGCCGTCCAGATGATCAGTACTCCCACTGTGTTCAGCTGTACTCGAGTACTTGTTCTGGTTACATCACTGACTAGTCCAGCAGCAGTCAGTCCAGCCCAGCGTCTGTCTTTCAGCATTTTATTTCACCATCTAAAAGTCAGTCCCGGCATTTCTCGCGTCACAGTTTGTTGCATCACAGATAAAATGTCTTTTTTCTCTGTTTGCCTCTCCACAAACGGAAAGACGTAAACTTGCTGTCTAACTAATGCTGCTTTCTTGCTTTTTTTTCTCCCCACCCTTCCTTTTTCTTTCCTCTGTCTCTCCTTCGACAATGTAACCTCTCTTCCTAAATTTGTCCCTCTTCTCGCCCCCTCTTTGTTCCCTGATGTCTCTCCATTCATCTCTTTGTGTCTTTTCTTCTCCTCCTGCATCTTTCTAAACCTCCTCTCTCCCCATGTGACCCTGTTTTCCATCTTCCTTGTCTCCTAAACGTCCATTCTTCTCTTTCTTTACATCTTCATCTCCTGCCTCCTTCTTCTCCACCTCTTTAAACTCCTCTTCTTCTCACTTTCTTTCAAATCTCCCCCTCCTCTTTTCTTCTACTTTCCTTTCCACGTCCCCTCCTCCCTCTCACGTCCATCCATCCATCTTCTGACGCCCAGCAGTAAGTACCGGCCTACATCGGAGCAGCACAATGATAATTTCTCGCTGTCCACCATCGCTGAGGGCTCCCACCCAAATGTAAGGAAACTGTGCGACACCCCTCCTAACGTCCCTCATGCCCGTGCATTGGCTTACTATGATAACATTATCTGTCAGGTAACGTGGTTCTCGCCTCTCTCTGTCTCTCTCTCTCTCACCCCTTCTTCTGCATCTCCCCCTGCCTGGACTCCCCTCCCTTCCCCCTTCCCCTAATGCATGGGCATGAGAATATTCTCCGATACTCCGAGGTGTGGAACGCTAAGGATGGGGATGGGCGGAGTCGGAGTGCGAGGCGGAGAGGACGGCGGGAGTTTTCTCGAGCACGCACATGAACGGCTTCATATTTTAGACACACAGATCAATAAAGTTATTAATAACGTAAAGAACTTTTGAATTCATAGATCCTTTATGTAGTTTCAGGGAAATACCAGTTACTTGCGTAGTTTATAAAACTTCAGTGGAACTTTGTCCATCGCAGTCCAAAAACCCAAAGAGTAAATCTTCACATTTGAGGAATCTCGAACCAGATTTAATATTCCATCCATTTTCTTTATAGATTAAACATTTTTTGCTGGAAGTCAAACTTCCTTCCTGCTCTGAGGTAACGCAGCGCAGACAAGTCACAAGTTATCTCATATAGAGCACGTCTAAACTGTACTTGACCCAACAATTCCCACCATGAGCAAGCACTCGGTGACAGTGGCAAGGAAAAACTTCCTTTAAACCTGGAAGCTGGTTCCACAGAACAGGAGCTTGATAGCTGAAGGTTCTCCACCTTTGGAGACTACAGAAAGAACCCTGCACCCTGAGGGCACACTGTTCTAGTTGGGTAATAGGGTACTACGAGATCTCTAAGATATGATGGTGCCTGACCATGAAGTCTCACTGTGGTGGATTTATATATATTATTAAGCAGGTTTTCAGGGTCTCATAGTTGACGTTCATACAGAAATGGGTCCCTGGAATACATTTAGAAGTGTAAAAGTTCCCTTCATACTCAACCCAACCCAGTACCCATTGACAGGAGGGTATGTATGTACCGTAACAACGGTACCATGCTTGCAAAGGGCTGTAACAGTTCTATGCAAGGAATGACTGTCTATGCATACCATTTCATGGTATCATGCTTGGATAGGGCTCAGTCAATCCTTGCATACCATTGTTGGAGCCCTTTGCAGCCCTCCTTACCATGCGAGGAGTGACTGAGCCCTTTCCAAGCAGGATACCATGCTTGCAACGGCGGACAAGTCTTGGTTCCCCCGGTTGATTGCTTATCGATCGTACTCCGAACGTGAGAGCAAAACAAACACGGGAGATGACGATGACTGTTCAGTCTTAAATCTTTAAATAAGCAATATAACGCAACATCCTGCTAGCTTATTTTGGCTAAAGAAGCAGTGGCAGAGAGAAAACGCTCAGTGTTTGAATCCGTTTGAATCCGTTCCCGTGTAAACTCTGCAGACTGAGTGACGGTCCTCAAAGCTAAGATAGCACCTTGGCTTTAACTAAGAGAAGACTCCCACACTCCAACCTCTCGCCCTCCCCGCTCCCCGTCTTTTTCTAACCTGCTCTCTCTTTAATCACCTCTTGCATCGGTGTGCCATGGCGTCCTTGCTCTGTCGCCAACATGTGCCACCCCGGGAGGCCATGTTAGCGAGCCATCGCAGCTCTGCTTTGCTGTCTGTTTACAGATCTAATGTTCCCTTCTGAACTAAATGTCTTGCTTGACTTGTTTATCCTGAAAATGGGTGTTGTTGTCGGGAGGGATTGGTTTTATTGGTTGGGGGGGGTTACAAACAGGTAAGCTAACGGTCACAGGATGCTTTGGACGGGGTTCATCAGGATAAACATCTGAGATGCAACACCTGGTGGCAGAGCCGACAGGTGCCTTACTAACTGAAGCATGGGGTAGCTAGTAGCGGCCACCGCTACAGTTGTAGCAGCATGGGTAGTCGTAGTGCTACAACTGAGTTTGTTTTTGTTTTTTTAGGATGTGGTACCACCCTCTAACTACTCCATCAGTAGTTTTGTTCACGTGTGAAGCAGCTTCGTCTATAATTCTCACATCCTTCATGCTCGTAGCGATGTAACCGAATACCATTTCACTCCCCCCGACGGACAAGAAGTCTAAAAAGAGAATCTGTCCATCTCCACCTCCTAACAACATCTGTGCAACCTCAACTTTCTAACATCACCTATACGTCACAAAATCCCCACTCATACACTGGATTGAATAGTACCTGTAAATGCTCTAAATGGTTGTTTTAGCACCTCCTGTGTTTTTGACCGTGACCTTGGTTATGTGGTTTCAAACATATTAATAAGCTTGCTAGGGAGCTTCACTAATGTTTTATGAGGAAGGAAATACACACTCTGTGTGTTTAAATAACAAGTATTGTTGAGTTTTGAAGAATCTGGTTTCCAGATCCGAGGCTACAAAAGGTCTGTTACAAACCTTTTATCTCGTGTTGCTCTTTTGAATGACCAGAAAGCACAAACAGACAAATGGAAACTTTGTTAGCATGTTTCATACAAAACTATACTCACTGCATGATCAGATACCTGTATATTTTTTTGGCCTTTATTGATAGTACAGCTGAAGATAGACAGGAAGCAGAGAGAGAAGGAGTGACACGCAGTAAATTATTCGTCCGATGCGGGATTCGAAAAGGGGCCAGCTGCAGCAAGGACTACAACCTCCACACACGGGGCGGCCGCTTAGCCCACTACGCTACCGACCGCCCCCTGTATAGTCATTTAAACAAAACAAAAAAACAACAGTTTGAGCTTGCTGTCCCTCGAAAAAATGTCTCTGCTTCAGCGTTCAATCCAGTCCATGAACGAATCATTTCACATATCTAAAAATTAAAAATGAAAGACAACCTAGAAGCTCAACGGATTGATCTAAAAGAATTTGCTAAGCGGATTCGATAAAATGCTAAAGGGTGATAAACTAATGAAGTCAGTCAAAGGAAACAAAGTCATAAAAACATATTTTTGCTGTAAACTCTGCCTGACAGCCTTTAGTCTTAATCGGCATGGTCCACATGTGTCAATCAGAAGAGATTTGCAGCTACTATTCAGCCCAGGTTTATTTTCCAACACATGTTCAAAGACAAAGACCAAAAGCCATACCACCTCACCAATTCCCCTCCCAAAAATATAGCCACTAATAAACCAAATAACCTCCACTCCACCCCCTAAACTAATAGCCCGGTGTCACAACGATGGAGAGCCTCTCCAGAAATATCCAAACTTGTATTTACAGTGGCCAGACTGCAGCAGAGAGTCGGTTTCTACCTCAGAGATGCTTTTTTGCCAGCTGGGAATATCAGCTGTCGCCTGAAAGGAAGTCTACTTTTACTCCTACTGCTGATCTCTGTCTCTCTCACTCTATTTTATCTGTCTGCTTCTATCTCTTCCTGTCTGCCTCCATCTTTCTTGTTACTCAATCTCTCTGTATTGTCTGATCTCTCGCTCCTCCCGCTCATCTTCTGTCCTCTTCGATCGCTCTCGCTCTTCTTCTTCTCTCTCTGAGGATGCCTTGTTTTTGGTTTTGAGGAGTATAACCCTTTGCCCCCCCATCCCCCTCCCCTCAGAAAACCATGAGCAGATACACCTGGGAGTGTAAGACCAAAGAGGAGTCCGACTGTGAGGTAAGACCAAACGTCAGATAGTCCCGCCCCTTCCTCTTCCTCTCCCCTTCAAACAGCTCTCTCATTGTTACTGTGGCCCTGTCAATCACCTTTTCTCAGCTCTAGGCAGATCAATCCGAGTCTTACAACCCCTCCTCCAACAAATACATGAAAACACACATAACGTCTCAGGTACATCAGTTTAGTAAATATATAAAAACTTAGGGGGCCCCAGTAGCTCACCAGGTGGAACTCCACGTACCAAAGCTGGGTCCTGCAGCCATTCGCTGCATGTCGTCGCTCTTCTCCGTCCTCTTTTCTTGTGGAAAAGCCTCAAAAATAATTATGATCTCCAGTTTAAGCTGATAAAGATTCAAACAAAATGCCAATACGGGTTATATTTTCAGAAAAATATCAATTTATGCATAAAGAGCCGTGTAAATCTTACATACACTGCGTTAAAAAACAAGTTCAGATCTTCAAAAATCAATTTTAAAGAGGAGCTCCACCCATTTCATACATCAAAGTCTGTTCACGGGTACATAGTTGATTTGTGTACATAAAAATTGTGTGAACGCGCCCTTTAAAACACATTAAAAGAGCCTGGAGGTACAAACCCTCCAAATCATAAACACTTAAAAACGGCATCAGTCCTGCAGCAAGAAAACTGTTGACCACACACACCGAGGCAACGTATGAAACAAGAAGAGCTCTTGCAGTTGGCGGAGAAAAGGCTGAATTTTGCAGAGAACAACACATTTGTATCAGAGCAGTCATTTCGGAACAATAACACAAAAAGCACTTATGTTTCCCTGCAGTAACAGAACGCTTCGTTCATCTGCTGTGGTAAATCGAACCCTCTTCCGTCCTCAATCTTCCTGAGTTCAGCCGCACAGTTTCCTCTGCAGCAAACTGTTTTTTTTTTCTTTTTGGTCAATACTAAATAAATTCAACACAGTAAATGAATTGACCGAGGAGAGCTGGGTGAATTTCCTAAAAGAATTTAATTTCCATCGATTGAATCAGCTCTGATCAAAAGCTCGACTGACCCTGAAGTCCACATGCTGCGCTCGCGCAGGAATAATGTGCATTTAAAGATGAGTCATTTGTTTAACTTGAGCTCAGAGAATACTGAGAAACGCTTCGAGCGTTGAAGCGACGATCTGAGTTGTGTATTTGTTTCCTGTTGCTCAGCTTCAGTTCAGTTTTTTCGGTCACTGCTGTGGAAAATCAAATCGTACACAAACTTTTCCTCCAGAAGACTTTCCAGAGGAAAGAAGTATTCAGAGGGGGGATTGTTAAAAGTTTAGAAGTTTAGAAAGAAAATGTGGGATGAATTTTAAACTCTCGAGACAAACAAAATGATTTTACATCAGTTCAGTGTTTGAGAGATGGTCCTCGTGTTGTGTACACCCAGTTATGTCTGGAAACAATAGAATATATGTGCAGTGTATGTCCCACTTTTAGTGACTCAGCCAGGAGTCCATTTAAAAATCTTCTCCTCCTTCCTCTAGGGTTGGACAGTATCCAGAAGCTTTCCATGGGAAGTTAAGGTGGGGAATTTTGGAGACTTTCAATGGGAATTAATGATATTTTCACAGGAAATTGGGGAAAATGTAGTAATTAGCATTGCCTGCAGTAAGCAGTGTGCTGTGTGATTGAGGAATAGCAGATATTCAAGTGTACTTGATTACGTGAACTATATTTAAGTTTCCTGTTAAGTGCCAATCTTCAATCCAGCCTTTGGTTTATTTCCATAAATTCCTATTATTTCCCATGGAAAGTTTCCAACTTTGAAAATTCCCATAATTTTGCAACTCTAATCTTGACTGCAAACACAAAGAGAAAAGAAGAGTACAACACACACACACGTGCATTTACATATCAATACAAATATTAAAAATGTTTGTGCCCAAATTTTAAAAAGACAAAAGCCAACAAACACACAGGTGTGCGGACTCAACAAACAACACATTTAATCAGCTGCAGGACTGAATGATTAAAAACAACCACAAACCAATAATAATTATAATTAATAATTAGGAAGTCCAGCTTCATTTTTAACATCCACAAATTTGGCGTTCTTGCACCACATTTGCATGTGTGTGCAAAAAAAGAGTGAACCCTGATTCTGGTCTGATCCGGATCAGCTGGAGGAGAGCTCAGAGTTTATGTCCAGGCTGGTTTATCAACCTGTGTGCCGCCGTCTGTGGACAACCAGCGCTCTATGATACGTCTTCATATTTATACAGAGAGCGGACAGAAATATTTACCTCCAGCTTTCATTTATATATCAGAAAATCAAGCATTTTACCTTTAAAATAAGCCTGACCAAGTCTGAATTTAAACCTTTTTATGAATCTGCATCATGATGTTGATATTTCAGCATCTTTTTGAATCTGTTTTTTTGCAATCTAACCTTTTTATTTTGGTTTCATACAGCAAAAGTAGGAAAGATATTTACTCGTCGAGTGATTTAGGGGATTTCTCCTCTCTACAAACTTTCAGGCAGTTGACTTAAAGTGGTGGATTATTCTTAGGTTAACAAAAAACACCTAAGCTAAATTTAAATATGGCTCATTTTTCTACACACAAACACATACACACACCGTTATTATATACGTTATAAAAGATGACATTAAAATCTACACACAGGGACTTTAAGAAGTGTTTTATTTGCCCCCTAAAACACAAAAAGGACTTTAGGAACTGTCCGTGTGCCTCCATCATCATCATCATCAGAACCCTGTTTATCTCTGTTCCCCCGCTCCCCCCGTGAAATATTACACCCACTCTAAAGTCCTCGTGACTCTGTGCTGCTCCCACCCACCGCCCGCCCGCCCGCCCGTCTCCCCTCCACCCATACACAACTATGAAATCCAACAAACAAACAAACAAAAGAAAAAACATTTTCCAGTTTCACGCTGACGGGAGGACAGAAGGCCCCTTTCCCGTAACCATGGAAGTGACGTATCCACACGTCCTGCCTGAAGTTACTATCTAAGCCAGCAGCCAGCGGGTAAATGCTCTCACTGCTCTTCCTTTCTAAAAGGCATTGACTTCAAACACAAACATTCAATTAGGGTGTGTTTCTGTAAATGGCACAGGCCTCGGGGTCTGCAGTTTGATGGTGTGTTTGTCTGTAAGTGTGTGTGCGTGTGTGACGGGCGCCCCGGGATGCAGCATGGTCGATGATGCCATGCAATATTAATAGGGGATAAGAGGCTGGAAAAAACGGAGCCAAAATGGACTCCGCAATCAATTTTGTTCCCTCTGACCTTAATTAAATTCAGATGAATTAAATTGAAACCTCTTAAAACACGTTTTGCTTTTTTCCCCCTCAGTGACTGCTTGGGTATGTATGACGGTGGTACTCACAGATAGAAGACCAAGGGTGGAGATTATATTTTTCTTTTTGTTTTGTTACGGATGGAGGAGGAGGAGGAGGAGGAGGAGCTGAGGCGTTCTGCATGAGCGATCTTTACAGTACGTCGGGCGGAGGGGGGGGTTGCATGTGGATGTGCATGTGCTTCCTGGGTTGCCTGAAAAGAAGTGGTTGGAGGTTGGAGGGGGGGGGTACAGGGTGGGGTTGATGGCGCTCATGCAGTTCACCTCACTGTCTCCTCGACTAAACACAACATGCCCAGCCGAGCGTGATGATTATCAACCGCTGAGATGGCTGCGACTCAAAGTGATGACACGATATCTGCAATTTGGTTTGGTTGAATATTTTATGGTGTTTTGCCGGCAGGCTCTAAAGAATCATACCAGTGTTTCTGTTTTTGGGTCCTTGTCGTACAAACCAGATATACTGCAAACAATTGGTTTCTGTTGATTTCTGTGCAGTTTGAAAATGTATTCGTTGACTGACGACGCTTGCTTCGTACTGTAGATGCGGGACAGTTAGCACTGCAAGAAGGTTCTGGGATCAAGGAACTGCATTTTTTGGCACTTCCGCTTTGGCTTCACTTCACAGCCACAGAGGTTGCCGCTCGGTGGCATCCGGGGTTGTACCCTTGCCCAATGTCAGCTGGGATTGACTCTAGACCCTTACAAGGATAAGGCCTTATGTAAAATGAATGAATAAATATACTGTAGGTCTTTCTCACATTTTGACTTGTCATAGTAGAAAAAAGATCTACTGTCCTGCTGTGACGTGTCAAGCTGGTTTCAAAAGTCGAGTCGGAGTATTTATGTTCATGCTGCACGGAAACCAACCTGGAATAATTGGCAAAAAACTTCTGAATGAGAGAAATGTAAAGTACAGATTTGTGGTCTGGGACCTGAAACACACTGGTGTGGTTCTTTCAAAGCATGAAGATGCAAGAGAAAACATGAGCTCTGGGATTCTTCAAAAACATTTTGAGCCCAAGTTCATCATCTCAACACAAGAACATCAATGTTGGACGATTCTGCAAAACACTGGCATGTCCAGTGCTAACATTTGTAAAATTCTGTACATGGCGACTACGGTAGGTGAACAGACCAGGGTCAAGGTAAGGTTTG